>OVAQ01001515.1:0-16234 GCA_900406345.1 Erysimum cheiri
ACAATTCGTGCCAATCCTCATTACCCATAGCCCTGTCTAACTGACACCGGATTGGCTGCTTTTTTTTCTTCCAACCCCGCCAAGATAACCAATTCCCGAGAAACGGAAAACTCAAAAAACCACAATTTTNTCCCGAGAAACGGAAAACTCAAAAAACCACAATTTTAAATTATTATATTAAAATTTTGAATCTTAGTTATCTATGTTTCCATTAAAATTTTTTTTTTAACATAACAAAAAATATTTTTGCGCTTGTGGCCTCATAATTCTCTGCGACGGCTTCGATCAATATCATAGTTTTGTCACAATTCTTAAAACAAGAACAATTGTATTGGATGATAACAAACCGAAGGAACTACTAGTAAATGGGTCAGGCCCATCCAACAAAAATTGTATCCGAACGTCGCCGTATCACTATTCTTTTTACAGCTAATTAAACGAAAGCCTAATTTGGTAGAATCGTCACTCTCACTGTCACACAGAGAGTAATAAGAGCCAATGTCAACCGATACTAAAGAAACCCGACCCGAAACTAAACCCGATGACCCGGATATCCAACCTGTGGATCTACCTTGTGAAGAACCTATCGGTAAGCTTACCGCCGACGAAGAAAACGACGTCGTTTCCGATGCTTCTGCGACGGAGACTGACCTCTCGCTCTCTCCAAGTCAATCGGAGCAAAATCTCGAAGAAGACGGCCAAAACTCACTCGATGACCAATCGCCATCAACGGAGCTTCAATCTCAGCCTCTTCCTCCTCCTCCACTTCCTCCAATAACCGAAACACGAATCTCAGAATCACTCGGTGATGAAGAATCTTCCGATCTGGTAACGGAGCAACAATCGCAAAACCCTAATGCGGCGGAGCCTAATCCTAGGGCAAGAAAACGACGCCGTAGAAAGCGTTTCTTCACTGAGGTAAACTCGAACCCAGCTTTCTCAAGAAACCGCCGCACTAGCGTCGGCAAAGAGGTTGATTCTGAAGCCCTAATCGCAATGTCGGTAGGGTTTCCAGTTAATTCGCTAACGGAGGAAGAAATCGAAGCTAATGTGGTTTCTATCATTGGAGGTAAAGATCAGGCGAATTACATTGTTGTGAGGAATCACATTATCGCTCTGTGGCGATCTAATGTATCGAATTGGTTAACGCGAGATCATGCGCTTGAGTCTATACGTGCTGAACACAAAGCCTTAGTTGATACTGCTTACAATTTCCTTCTTGAGCATGGTTATATTAACTTCGGGCTTGCTCCTGTTATTAAAGAGGCGAAATTGAGGTCGTTTGATGGCGTAGAGCCGCCTAATGTTGTGGTTGTAGGGGCAGGTTTAGCTGGTTTGGTGGCTGCTAGACAGTTGTTGTCAATGGGGTTTAGGGTTTTGGTTCTTGAAGGTAGAGATAGACCGGGCGGGAGGGTTAAGACTCGGAAGATGAAAGGTGGTGATAGTGTTGAGGCAATGGCTGATGTTGGTGGAAGTGTTCTCACTGGAATTAATGGGAATCCGCTTGGGGTTTTGGCGAGACAGCTTGGTTTGCCTCTTCATAAGGTTAGAGATATTTGCCCTCTGTATCTCCCTAGTGGAGAACTTGTTGATGTTGGTGTTGATTCTAAGATTGAGGCATCGTTTAATAAGTTGTTAGATAGAGTTTGTAAGCTTAGACAGTCGATGATAGAGGAGAATAAATCAGTAGATGTGCCGTTGGGAGAAGCGCTTGAAACATTTCGATTGGTTTATGGGGTTGCTGAGGATCAGCAAGAGAGAATGCTCTTAGATTGGCATTTAGCAAACTTGGAATATGCAAATGCTACATTGTTGGGGAATTTGTCAATGGCGTATTGGGATCAAGATGATCCGTATGAGATGGGTGGTGATCATTGTTTTATCCCAGGCGGGAACGAGATATTTGTACATGCTTTGGCAGAAAATCTTCCAGTTTTCTATGGGAACACTGTCGAGAGCATCAGATATGGAAGCAACGGGGTTCTGGTTTATGCGGGGGACAAAGAGTTCCACTGCGATATGGCTCTTTGCACGGTTCCTCTAGGTGTTCTGAAGAAAGGTGCGATCGAGTTTCATCCCGAGCTTCCTCAGAAGAAGAAAGAAGCAATCCAGAGACTGGGGTATGGACTGCTGAACAAAGTCGCGATGTTGTTTCCACATAACTTTTGGGGCGAAGAAATCGATACTTTTGGGCGATTAACCGAAGATTCGACCACAAGAGGAGAATTCTTCTTGTTTTACAGCTACTCTTCAGTCTCCGGTGGACCATTACTTGTAGCACTTGTAGCAGGAGACGCTGCAGAAAAATTCGAGACATTGTCGCCTACTGATTCCGTTAAACGGGTCTTGCAGATACTACGCGGAATATATCACCCGAAAGGAATCGTTGTTCCTGATCCGGTTCAAGCCCTCTGTTCTAGATGGGGCCAAGACAAGTTTTCATACGGTTCTTACTCATATGTTGCGGTCGGATCATCAGGAGATGACTACGACATTTTAGCTGAGAGTGTCGGTGACGGAAGAGTGTTCTTTGCAGGTGAAGCTACTAACAGACAATATCCAGCTACAATGCACGGAGCCTTCTTAAGTGGAATGAGAGAAGCAGCAAACATACTTAGAGTTGCTAGAAGAAGAGCATCATCGTCGGTTTCAAATCCTAACCAGACCTGCATTGACAAAGAAGAAGAGGTAGAAGAAGAAGAAGACAGCTGTTTGGATCAGTTATTCGAGACACCCGATCTGTCATTCGGGAATTTCTCGGTGTTGTTTACTCCGAATTCGGATGAACCTGAATCCATGTCATTGTTGAGAGTTAGGATCCAAACGGAGAAACTCGAATCAAGTCTTTCGCTTTACGGTTTAGTGACAAGAAGGAAAGCTATTGAGCTAGCTGGAATGGAGGGAGATGAGTTGATTATTGAATACTTGCGTGAGAAGTTAGGGTATGTACCTGTGGAAAGGAAGAGTCTTTCTCAAGAAGGGGAATCAATGATCTCTTCACTCAAAGCTGCCAGACTGAATCGACAGATCTTTGATTAGTAGTATTCAGCAACGTCTACGTCTTCTTATTTGTAAATTGCTATTATAAATGTTTCTGTACTTGTTGATGTTAAGTCATTTCGATGATCCATCCACTCGAGAGAAAAGTAAAAGCACTAGTAACCACTCAAGAAATATCTGAAATTGATATTCTATTATGTATTTTTCTTTGTTCAATCTTATTAACCACATGACCTCCCAATGTAGTTACGTTCTTTTTCTTTCATTGTTAAAAAAAAACAATGTTTTAATTTGTACAAAGGCAGTGAATTTGGAGATCACAAAAGACAGAGGTTGGGGTTTCTCTAATAATACATTTAGAGAATTCTGTTTTCGTCTGAACCTTTCTTATTCGCTGTCTCCTTTTCCTTTTCTCTTGAGTCTTTTGTGCATTTGTGTGTGTTATCTTTAGCTAAAAAATGTGTATCTGATTTCTAGCTTTTTGTGACTGATGGACTTCCGCTGAATAGCCAACCATTTCCAAGCTTGATCGCACACTTTTCTCCACTTATCTTGCTTTCCCTCTACAGAATTGCATCTTTGGTTTGGTTGTTGACAAATCTTTGGTTGTTCTTTAGGTGTGTTTTTTCTTTTCTTGCCCATGGCGCAAACCATCGTACATACGAGCAATTCGTTTCATTCTTCACAAAATTTCATAATTTAAGAACTAGAACTGGACAGTACTTGTAATGTTTGAGAAGTCGCAGCTGAGCAGATGATCCACAGCGAGATCTCCATGTTCAGCGACCAAAAACTCTTTATGAAAACTGTTGACATTTTGGTTTGGACCTTCTCTCTATTTCTCTACTTCTCTAAGTTTTGTTTTACTCTTTGATTTGTCTAAGTGAAAACAAGAAGTTTAGAGAGATAAAACTTAAGAACTAGTTTGTTTATTTCGGATCTCTTGGATGAGTTTCTTACAACACACATACATACTTATACTACTTCAACTACTTGTACCTCACACATGCACCCATACTTTAAGACCATCATGAACTTACACACTTAAACCACACACTTAAACCACACTCCTAGTTACTAACTCTTACATCATAGGCTTTCTTACACACCACATTATTTCAACAACTCTTTAACTATTCTTAACCACTTTAACTTAGACTCTAATAACTCTCTCTACTTAGTTCTTTCCCAAGCTTACTACAACAAAACACTCTCTTGTTTGGGCCTTAACCAAATCTGCAGCCCATTAACCTTCTTATTACCAAAACACTCAAGCCCAACTTTTCTTTCTGGTTGACTTTACTGTTTTTCTCCTGTCGTTGACGACATCTTCTTCCTCCTCTTCTCTTTGCTGTTCTTCTCCTTCTTCTTCTTCTTCTTCTTCTTCTTCTTCTCTTACTGAAGCTTTCTCTTTTCTTGTTTAATCAAGGACTCAATTCTCAACACTCCTCTTGAATCCTTCGATTAAACCCCAATTTTAATTTAGAGATTTCAATCCATCTTGTTCTTCGTTGGAATCGCCTCCTTCCCTGTGCGAAATCCCATTCATGAGATTGGCGTAGTCACTGGCACGCTCAACTTCTCGTTCTCTCTCTTAATCCGAATCTCCACCAACTGTGTCCGCAACCAGCTTCAGCTCATTCCTTGTGAGCGTCTTCTAACGTCTCTGCTGGCTGCGTCTTCAACCTGTTGCTGCTTCCTCTCGGGTAAGCTTCTCCTCCTCTTCTCTTCTCCTTCAAGTTTACCAATAAAGATGAGTAGAGCGTCTGTGATTGCGTCGACGGCGAAGAGATTTGTTCATCGGAATCTTCTTGAGATAGGTAAACCTGGAACTCTTTCTCCTTCCTTTAGCCATTGCAGTTTCTGTTTTTGCTTGGTACGAGCTTCTTCTAGCGTCAGTGGTGATCTACGAGAGAGATTGAGCAAAACTCGGCTTCGTGATATTAAGTTAGATGATGCTATTGATCTGTTCAGTGATATGGTCAATTCTCGTCCCGGTCCTTCCATTGTTGATTTCAGTAGATTGTTGAATGTCATTGCTAAGATGAAGAAGTTTGATGTTGTAATCTCTCTGGGCGAGAAGATGCAAAATTTGGGAATTTCACATGATCTCTACACTTACAGTATTTTCATTAACTGTTTTTGTCGCCGCTCTTGGGAAGATGTTGAAACTTGGCTATGAGCCCGATATTGTCACACTTTCGTCGCTTCTCAATGGATACTGTCACGGGAAGAGGATTTCTGATGCTGTAGCTTTGGTTGATCAAATGGTGGATATGGGATATCGACCCGATACAGTCACATTTACAACTCTAATGGGATATGGGATAGCTTTGGTCTTTTTCTCAACAACAAAGCTTCTGAAGCAGTGGCTTTAGTTGACCGGATGGTGAGCAAAGGCTGTCAACCGAACCTAGTTACATACGGTGTGGTATTGAATGGACTATGTAAGAGAGGTGATACTGATTTGGCTTTAAATCTGCTCAAGAAGATGGAGAAAGGGAAAATAGAGGCTGATGTTATAATCTACAGCACAGTCATTGATGGCCTTTGCAAATACAGAAATGTGGATGATGCACTCAAACTGTTCAATGAAATGGACAAGAAACGAATTATACCAAATGTTGTTACCTACAACTCCCTCATAAGTTGCCTTTGTAATTACGGCAGATGGGCAGATGCTGCTGGATTACTAAGGGATATGATTGAGAAGAAAATCAGCCCAGATGTATTTACATTCAATGCATTGATCAATGCGTTTGGAAAAGAGGGGAAGCTTTTAGAGGCTGAAAAATTGTACAAAGAAATGGTCCAAAGGTCTATAGCTCCTGATGTTGTCACTTACAGTTCATTGATCAACGGGTTTTGCATTCATGATCGCCTAGAGGAGGCCCAGCAAATGTTCGATTTGATGATTAGCAAGGATTGTTACCCAAATGTAGTGACATATAGTACTCTCATAAAGGGATTTTGTAAGTCTTAAGAGAGTTGAGGATGCTATGAAACTCTTCTGCGAGATGTCTCGAAGAGGATTGATTGGCGACACTGTAACTTACACCACTCTTATTCAAGGTTATTTTGAAGCTGGAGATTGTGATAATGCCCAAAAAGTATTCAAACAGATGGAATCTGATGGTGTGCCTCAAGATAATATGACATACACCATTTTGTTAGATGGACTTTGTAATAATGGAAAGCTAGAGAAAGCATTGGTCATATTCCACGATCTGCAAAAGAGTGAAATAGAACTTGATATTTTTATATATACTACTATGATTGATGGGCGAAGCGTGGGATTTATTTTGTAGCCTCAGCCTCAAAGAAGTGAATCCTACCATTGTAACCTACACAACAATGATCTCAGGATTATGTAAGAAAAGCTTAATGCAAGAAGCAGATGCCTTGTTCAGAGAAATGAAAGAAGAGGGGCCTCTCCCAGATGACGCTACATATAATACTCTTATCAGAGCACATCTTAGAAATGGTGACAAAGCCGCATCAGCAGAACTTGTTAAAGAAATGAGGAGTTGCGGGTTTGCTGGAGATGCTTCAAGCTTTGGCTTGGTCACTAATATGTTGTATGATGGGAGATTGGACAAAAGCTTTCTCGATATGCTTTCTTAAGACATCCTTGATGTTGATCAGCTTTTCATAGTCTGCCTCCTAACAACTTATTCAAAGCCATTACGGTTTCTTTTTTACCTGCTAATGACCATGAGAGGTGTTATGTGTTATACGGACTGATTATTTGCTAGTGTCTTGAAATATATGTTTTCTGATGTATATTGTCCTTGAAACTGAGTTGCATAATCGATGACATCAGCATTCAGCACGATAAATGCAAAAACAGTAGATATCATTTTCATGTAATTTCGAATTTTTATAAGCAATAAAAGCATTGAACCAATTTTATAGGTGGTTTGTATATGTGTTTTTCTGACCCTTCTCTTCTTCTTCTTGTTCTTCTGGATGTAAGCCATCATCTCATGTTGCCTCGTCACTGTCTTGTCCAGTGCAAACAGAGCAAGAGGCTAGTGAGAGAGATGGAGAGCTTTACCTCCTTGGTTTCAGACAACTGAAGACCGAGCTGGTCAACACGACCAAGTGTAGCGTCTAAAATCTTCTCCCTCCAGAGAAAACGCAGCCTGAGCTTCCATGGACTTGCATTTCTCCAGAGAATACTAACCTTTAGGCTCAAGGGAGTTGTTGTAGCCTTGTGAAGCTTTGTAGGCCAATCAGCAGCATCCAGAGTCTTTTCGACGAACTTCTTCTCCTTCTCCCAAGCAGATTAATTGTTAGTCTCTTCTGCTTCGCAAGGTTCGCATTTCTTCTAAATTTCAAAAAGGGTTAGATTTTAGAGAAAAATCAAAATCAACATCATTATTGCTTCTTACGTACCTTTGTTTCGTTCTTATACTCTGACAAGCTCCTCCGCAGGCATCTACCTTCACCGTTCTGAACCAGCTGTTTATATAAAATATAGTTTACATATGAATCTCAAGTCATATGGTAATGTTTAAACGATTCATTCATCTGTTTTTAATAAAGGATCTGCATAAGGTTGGTTTTTTAAGAATACCTTGAAGTTCTCAGGGTCGTTCTACGGACCTTTGTCTGAACGCATACATCCGCCTTATCTGCCCAGGTGCACTTACCACCCAAGAACTCAGGCAGTTCACTAAACAAACAATGAGAAAGAGAGAGTTTAGGACAAGAGATTTGAAGATAAAGCAACTGTTTCAAGGTCATATTTAAAGAGTAATGAAGTTCTCTCACTTGGCGTCAATGATTTCCAGCCGTTTGCTTTGGTATTTGTTGCCAAGAACCTGTCATTAACGAACAAAAAAGACAAGGTGTTTTTACTAACTAATCAAGATGCAGACGAAGAAGAACAAAGTAAAGTGAAAAGGAAATTAAGCTTTACATGAATATTTTCTGTACTCTTTGGGTCAAGGAAAGATTTCACTGTGCTCCATACAAGCCTAAACACATAAATAACCAGCATTGATGATGAACATATGGTTCAGCGTCTACGATGAAACACAAACACAGAGATCATGGTTCCGTGTCAAAACCACATTTATCAACTCAAAGAAGAATAAAAGCAGAACTGAATCTCAGGGTAGTTATCATTGTCGATTTTCTGAATACTCTGAAGAAGATCTTTTGCAGCTTTGTTGAAGTTATTAAGCCCTGCAAATTTAAAACATACAGAGATTGAATAGTCCAAGATACCACCTTACAGAGAAGCAATGAGTTCAAAAAATTTTCTATAGCTTATATGACATACCACGCCTTGAACATTCAAGATCGTTGTGCTCTGATCAATGTGTCTTTTCGCAGCGATGGAACAAGCCGGGAATTTGACGTTGAAAGTTTTCTTGATCTCTTTCACATGGTACTTCACCTACCTATCGATTGTGGTCACTTTCATCAGCTTTGTAGCATCGACTTGGCCTAGCCTCTCGATGTAGATAGGTCTTCCTTCCTTGTCAACACCATGCATATCAAGCCAATTCGATATGTGTTTTTCTCGGTTTTCGCTAACTAAATTTTGACTTCTTGATCTTAATAAAAGTTGTCTTTAGTCTCTGATAAGAAGATGATGTTATCGTGATGTTAGTTAACTCATACTTGACAAACTAGTGTGAAGGATGTGATGAAAATGTGTAATTTTTGTCTAACCTTTGACCCGGCTCGGTTCTTGTGACCCAAATTAGTTTATATTGTTTTCTTTTTCACACAGTAAGCGGGACTCTTAAATTTGAAATCATAAAACCAAACCGTACCAGAGAAACCGGAAATGATTAGAAGATAATCTGAACCGTCAGATACAAAAAAAAAAAAAAAAAAAATCCAACGGCAATAAGATTCGGAGTCAGAAATCGAGAAGAAACCTAATCAGGTGAAGATGAGGAGATCGTCTGTGATTTCGTCGACGGCGAAGAGATTTGTTCATCGGAATCTTCTTGAGATAGGTAAATCTGGAACTGCTTCTCCTTCCTTTAGCCATTGCAGTTTCTGTTTTTGCTGGGTACGAGCTTCTTCTAGTGTCAGTGATGATCTACGAGAGAGATTGAGCAAAACTCGGCTTCGTGATATAAAGTTAGACGATGCAATTGGTTTGTTCGGTGAAATGGTCAAGTCTCGTCCTTTCCCTTCCATTGTTGATTTCAGTAAACTGTTGAGTGCTATTGCAAAGATGAAGAAGTTTGATGTTGTCATCTCTCTGGGCGAGCAAATGCAAAATCGGGGAATTTCACATAATCTCTATACTTACAGTATTTTCATTAACTGTTTCTGCCGCCGCTCTCAACTATCGCTTGCTTTAGCTGTGCTTGGGAAGATGTTGAAACTTGGATATGAGCCCGATATTGTCACGCTTTCGTCGCTTCTCAATGGATATTGTCACAATAATAGGATATCCGAGGCTGTAGATTTGCTTGATCAAATGGTGGAAATGGGATATCAACCTAATACAGTGACATTTACAACTCTAATCCATGGACTTTTTCTCCACAATAGAGCTTCCGAAGCGGTGGCTTTAGTTGAACGGATGGTTGCGAAAGGATGCCAACCAAATCTGGTTACTTATGGTACGATATTGAATGGACTATGTAAGAGAGGTGATATGGATTTGGCTTTATATCTGCTCAAGAAGATGGAGGAAAGGAAAATAGAGGCTAATGTTATAATCTACAGCACAGTCATTGATGGTCTTTGCAAATACAGAAATGTGGATGATGCACTCAAACTCTTCAATGAAATGGACAGCAAAGGCATTATACCAAATGTTGTTACCTACAACTGCCTTATAAGTTGCCTTTGTAATTACGGAAGATGGGCAGATGCTGCTGGATTACTAAGAGATATGATTGAGAAGAAAATCAGCCCAACTGTAATTACGTTCAGTGCATTGATCGATACTTTTGCGAAAGAGGGAAAACTTTTAGAGGCTGAAAAATTGTACAAGGAAATGGTCCAAAGGTCTATAGCTCCTAATGTTGTCACTTACAGTTCATTGATCAACGGGTTTTGCATTCATGATCGCCTAGAGGAGGCCAAGCAAATGTTTGATTTGATGATTAGCAAGGATTGTTACCCAAATGTAGTGACATATAATATTCTCATAAAGGGATTCTGTAAGTCTAAGAAAGTTGAGGATGGTATGGAACTCTTCTGCGAGATGTCTCAAAGAGGATTGGTTGGTAACACAATCACTTACACAATTCTTATTCAAGGGTTTTTTGAAGCTGGAGATTGTGATAATGCCCAAAAAGTATTCAAACAGATGGACTCTGATGGTGTGCCTCACAGTATCATGACATACAACATTTTGTTAGATGGACTTTGTAATAATGGAGAGCGAGAGAAAGCTTTTTTCATATTCCAGGAATTGCTAAAGAAAGAAATGGAAATTGACATCGTCACATATAATATTATGATTGAAGGGATGTGTAAAGCTGGGAAGGTGGAAAATGGGTGGGATTTATTTTGTAGTCTCAGCCTTAAAGGAGTGAAGCCTAATGCTGTAACGTACACTACAATGATCTCAGGATTTTGTAGGAAAGGTCTAAAGGAGGAAGCAGATGCCTTGTTCAATAAAATGAAAGAAAACGGGCCTCTCCCAAGTAGCGGTACCTATAATACGCTTATCAGAGCACGCCTTAGAGATTGTGACGGAGTTGCATCGGCTGAACTCATCAAAGAAATGAGGAGTTGCGGGTTTGCTGGAGATGCTTCAACCATTGGATTGGTCACTAATATGTTGCATGATGGGAGATTGGACAAAAGCTTTTTGGAAATGCTTTCTTAAGACATCCTTGAGGTTGATCAGCTTTTCATGTTGCTTTTCGTTAATTCTAAACGCAGTTGTTATGTTGATGTTATATGTGGTGGATATAGATATGTGTAGCGGTAGCTGTTGTGTCTAAGCTTCATGAACATGACTGAAGTTCTTTGTCATTTACCTGCTAGGTTGCAAACATGAGTTAATACAAGTTCAAGGTTATTTCCTTTGATTTGTACTCTTCCATGTACTTTAAGTTTCCTTTGTTCGTTGGATTCTGAATCTCTTCACCTTGAGTTTATCCCGATCACCTTCTTTCTGCCTTGAATTAGCTGGTATAATCTTGCTTATGAGTTTCTGATTTTCACTGGTACGGCATATTTTGTCAGGTTTGGTTACACAACATTTTCATGTACTATGCTGTTGGTGGTCTTGTAGCAGGTGATAGAAAGGCTTAGCAATGACAGAACTTGACAAATTCAAAAGATGTCTGAGAAAGGTACAGTTACATTATCAATTTATCATCGATCCTGTCTTTTTTTTTTAGTAAAGCCATTAAACTTTGAGAATTTCTACTTCTAAAGTGAAAAACATGTTAATTATAGGAAATGTTTACTCCTAATAATGGTCATAGTCGGTCTCCTAATAACTTGTCTTATTCACAGTCATTACGGTTTCTTTTTGGGCTGCTAATGACCATGAGAGCTGTTATGTGTTATACACAATGATTATTTGTTAGTGTCTTGAAAATCATATACTAACAGAATTACCAAAAATTATACAAAGAAATAAAACAGAGAAAAAGAAAAAGCTAAACAAATATTTATGCCATAACACTTAAATATATATACGTGAATGCTATTTTGCATAAAAACTACTGTCTTTTTCTTTCTTTCTTTTTTTGCTTATTTTTTTGTAGTTTTAATCTAAATTATTCAAACTTATTCATCATTTTGATTCCTTCTCTGCCTTGCAATGAAAGACTCGATCTTGTATCGGAGTTCATCATCGGAATCAAATCTTTCAGAAGATGCATCCGTCTCCGATCTCCTCAGTTGTCCACAAGAACTCTTCCCCAAAACCTTCAGATTCTCCGATTGGCTTCGTTGGTAACTCTGACTTTGTCTCTTTTCAGTCAAATTCGGTTTCTCCTCCATCTTCACAGTTATGTCCTGGTCCTGATGCTCAACTACGCTCTTTGTCTCTCTGTTCACTAAAACGATCTGTTTAGTCAACTTCTCAGGTTTGCTCTG
The DNA here is from genome assembly GCA_900406345.1 of Erysimum cheiri. Classification (NCBI taxonomy): domain Eukaryota; kingdom Viridiplantae; phylum Streptophyta; class Magnoliopsida; order Brassicales; family Brassicaceae; genus Erysimum; species Erysimum cheiri. The sequence goes on from OVAQ01001515.1 coordinate 12,043, forward strand.
TTTCATTCTCTTCTCAGAATTGATCTGTTTCGTCTTCTTCTCAGATTTGCTCTGTTTCTCTTCATTATCTTTTACTCTGTTCTCAGTGATGATGCTCTGTTTAGCCTCGTTCTCTGCTTCACTCTGTTTTTCTCTGACCTCGGCTCGTGAGATTCCTCCACCTCTCCTTGAGCTCTCCCGAACAAACTCCTCGTAAAGATCGTTTCTTTTGCACTTGGGATCAAGTTCTTGATTCAAGAGAAGACCGGATTTAGCGATCAGAGCGAAGACTATCGCGTTTCCTACAACAAACGCAAGACTACGGTTTGCGAGAATAACCGCTGCGACACCTGAATCCTCGAACGTGATAACGAGCTCATAACATAGCTTAGCTACTGTGACCAAAACCACAATTATCTCCATCGCTCGGAAAAACAGATCCAAGATTATCTGAACGCGAGACTTCTTCGCAAGCCTCTTCATCTTTCTTGATTTAGTTTTGTGAGTACTAAAAGAATCCATTGGTGTAAGAAGAAAGAAAGAAGAAACAGAGGTTTTGAGCTGTTCCTTTTTTAGATCTCTATTAGAGTAAGAGACCAATTGGGGTCTTAGTTTGGATTCATAAAAAGAAATTGAGAATCTAAAGCGAGAGAGAATATGTTTTTTTCTCTTTGTTCTCTCTCTTTTGCTTTGTTTCTTGAGAGAATTTAGCTTTGATATGAGTAAGTATTTATACAACAGAGTCGTTGAGTGCGTTTGATATGGCTACTTTCGTTTTCTAAAGCAATTTAAAAAAAAAAAGAAAAAAAAAAAATCTCTAATGGAATTACTTTTAAACAAAACAAAATAACAAATACAGTAAATTTAAATGTGTTGCATGTATAAATAACGTAACGCGTTTTTGACTAACTTTTAAAATTTTACATTCTTTAAATGTTAAACGTGGTAAAAACANCCATTTGGGTTTTAATTTTTAGACAGCTTCATAAGAAGAAAAAAAAATCATCTAAATCTAAGCAATTTATTTAGGGGAAAATTTTGAAAATTTCTGTATACTAATTTTGATGACCAATATATATTTTATAAAAACTAACATCTTTACAAAATTTGGTGTTTTTTCATTCTGGTATTTTAAATAGAAATTATAATACTATAATATTATTTCAAAAAATATTATAATATAGATAAGTACGAGAAAAATTGTATAATATAGGTAACTACGAGAAAGAAAAAAAACCATTCGAGACTTGATCTAACTAAAAAATGTGGTATTGTACCAAGTACCAACCGAACAAGCTGTAGCATCTTAACATACAAAAACAACATATTAAATTTGATATAAGATACTATTTGATCATGGAAAGTATGCAGCCACTAGAGATTTTGTTAGTTAAAGAGCCTTGTCTTGTATCAAATGTTATATTTACTTTGTTTATTTTATTTGGTATATGATTAAAGTGGCTTAATTAGTAGTTAAAATAAAAATAAAAGGAAGTACTGAAAATAATTTTAAATCTGCATGATTGAATTAAGTGGACACTAAGAAAAACTCTAGAAGAAGATTAAGAAAAACTTTATAACTGGAAGATCACCATTACATACAAAATCTTATCATATCATTATATTAGTATGCTGCTTATAATAGACTCACAATTCAAGTAAAAGGCTGAAATAGATTATACATGTATTCTTCTTTCGTTATATATATCAAAAAAATGTTTAGTATAGTATCCAAATACAGTTTCTCATAATCAGTATTGTTTCATTTTGAAACTTTCATACAACAATTTCTTATGTACATAAATAGGGTCGACACTAGTACACTATCCCAACTATACCACTTCTTCGGTATACACCCTAAACTTTTTGTCTCTCTTTTAAACATCATAAACAATTTTTTTCTCTATAAAACATCACTAATTACACAATCTCTTCTAATTGCAACATATCGATTCTAAATTGTGATTAATTAGATTTATTAAACCAGAAATCACGTTTAAACAACCGTAATTACGTCTCATATCCAATCTTCTTCTTCATATTAAAATTTTCATTAGGGTTTCTCTTTTTCTCATCGCTTTCAATTTCATCATCCTAATGAGGATGAAATGGAACAGTTTGAGTTCGAAGTAGAAGATTCGGTAGGGAATTTAGTTAATGAGTTGTCTGTTGCCCGAAATGAAATTGCAGAGAGTTCAGATAAAGAGGATGGTCCGATTGTTTTGCAAGATAGAATAATCCAAAGGAGCAGACTTGATAGATTATTTGAAATTGAAAGCGATGAGGACAATAGAAACCCTAATGGAGATTTTTAATATAAAGAAGAAGATTGGATGAGACGTAATTATGATTGTTTAAATAAATCTAATCACAATTTAAAATCACTATGTTGCAATTAGAAGAGATTGTATAGCTCGTGATGTTTTATAGTGGAATTTTTTTTTTAAGATGTTTAAAAGAGATGTAAAAAGTTTAGGGATACCGAAAAAGCGGTATAGTTGGGGTAGTATACCAGAGTCGACCCGGGGATAATATGTAGTTATTATGTTAGCCGTTATAAAGAAGATGAGAAAAGCATCATCTCACAATATTCATGACTTTGTCCATTTGGAATTATTTACTCGACCAGTAAAGCAGCTGCAATATTGACATGTCCATTTCATATCTCCTTTAATTTTGATTATTATAAATTAATATGTGAAAATCAGTTGTAGCACATATTTATTTATTTGTATAATTTTATTGTAAAAGTTCTTAGGACTTGAATGATCAATCCAAAGCATGCCCACTGTGCCGAGACAAAATATGATAGAACAGGAAAATTTGTTTATTTAAGTTTTTGTTTGCAATATATGTAAACTATTATGAAAGAAAATTATGTTTATTAGGGTTATATATATACTAGTATGTGTTATGGGGGTAATATGTGTTAGTTACCTTATATTATTTTTTGCCTCGATGTTTTAACTTATATATCTTCCAAAAACTATTATTCCTTAATTATAATTTATCCAGTGAAGTAAATTTTATTGTGTTTCATGTAAGGAAAATGAGAAAATATATAAATTTATAAATTCAATTACTTCTTCACTAAGAGATGGAGAAGTGGCTTGTAGGTCAACAACTCTTTGTTACTTTGTATTTCTTTAGTGTCTTGTCCCTTTCTAACTAAAAGCATATAGAGGTGGTCTCATGATTTGAAAATTTAAATTTTCATTATTGGATACACTTTGACAAAAGCCTCACTTCTTTTCTTAAAAAGTTGAAATGAAGATTCATTATTGGTGTATCATAATTATTCATAACATCCACAAGTGAAACGTGTCTTCGTATTTTGATCGTAACTTGCCTTATTAGTGCCGCGGTAATATATGAAACAAAAACAAACTTTGATCACTTATTTTTTTGGGTTAAAATTGCTCAATTATTTCGCCCATTTATCTATAATACAATTGACATCGTGGAAAGATGTTGGTTTTTGTGGCACAAGTATGGATGTTTGACTGGACTCAAGATTAGTGTATCATGTTTGCCATGTTCTCAGTTATTTTATGTATAATGTTTTCATGTAGATAATACCTTTTTATTTACTGTAACATTAAGATAAGATAAGATAACTAATTAACTATGTCGAAGTACATGTGAGGAATCAATATGAAGAATCGTTGGTGATTTGGAGATCAACATAGAACGGATCATGTGGGATTCTGTCTATGTTCACAAGTGATTTTATTGTTTTACAATATACTGTATTACGTCTACGAGAAGATCTCTGACCAATTTGTACAATTAGGGAAAATAGAGTTAACTTCTTCTTATGTTTTAGTAATTTGTTTTACATATAAATATGTTGTAAGTCATAAATATTGAACTCTTGATAGTTTATAATAAATCGTTATTTCCAAAAGAGTCAGCTGTATCTGATTTCTCATATATATCTTTTGATCTAAAAAATTGAAAGTAGTAATATATTATTAACACCATTTTTACTTGGATGTTAATAGGTGTTTGTCGTCAAGTAACACAAATAATTTTTCTTTACTCCAAAGTCATTATTCGATTTAGGATATTTTAGTTAATTTCCGTAACGTGATTTTGTTAACCTAAACTAATTAATTAATCAACCCATATGAATCTTCTTAATAGTGTGAAGTGATCTTGGTCTAGTGGCAAGTCCACAGAAGACAGACACCATCACACCAGAGATCGAGTC
>OVAQ01001518.1:0-17328 GCA_900406345.1 Erysimum cheiri
GCCAGAGAAAACTTGGTGGCTAAAAACAAGCCACACCGATATTTGTGGTTTGTCGTGGCTAAATATTGCCACAACAATAACGTAGCTTCGCCGTGGCTAATAATAGCCACAGAAGTAACATAGCTTTGTCGTGGCTAAACGTAGCCACAGACTTACCGTAGCTTTGACGTGGCTATTATAGCCACGAATGTGCACGTCGCTGCGTCGTGGCTGACCAGCCACGAAAAGCCACGAAAAACAAAAGTCACGAGGCTATAGCCATGAAATATTTATGTGGCTGTTTCACCGTATAGCCACGAATTTTAGGCTATAGCCACAAATGACACCGTGGCTATACACAGTTTTTTTACTAGCATGGCCACACAGGCTACATTTCCTAGTGTTGACTGGATGACTCTAAGTAAGCCCAGAGGCCATGTGAGAAAACCAGTGGACGGGAAGACAGAGCAAGAGGCCACCGGAAGATTAACTCTAATGGAGCATTTTTGTGGATCAAAGTTAGTTACGCTTAAGAGTCTGAGCATGATATTGAATCCTCCGGATTGATCTGTGACAGCTTGGGCTAAATGAGTGCTTAAGAGTGAACGGTGGCACCAATGAGTGGAGGAGCGGCGTTTAGGTTTCCGTTAAGGGAACAATGCAAGACACCAGTTACTTGGACGGCGTTAATTAGGAGGCCGTTAAGTACAAGGGCGTGGGATAGAGATGATAATGATGCCATGAAGATCATGGAAATAAAAAGAGCACTTGTCTTATTCACCATTTTTTTTTTTCTTCTTAGTTGCAAGTTTTCTTTGATCGGGTTGGTATTTATAAGAGTGTGGAATTGATAATTATAATACAAGTTGGGTGATGGTATGATTAATTAGATACGATTTTCTGATTTTGTTATGGGCAGTGTGTTATACTCGAGTGTGTGTCTTTTTCGTGTTCATTTGTCACATTATCTTATTCCATCGACTTATAATGATCACCCAACTAACACTTTTATCACCAATTTTTTTTTTTTTTTTTTTTTTTTTTTTTTTTTAAAAAAATTTTTTTTTNTTTTTTTTTTTTTGTCTTTTATAAGAAAATTTTTTATTGGATGCATGAGGATAAGAAAAAAAGTTACAAGGCTCATCTCAAGTTGTTTAGTAGTTGGTGGCTAAAAACAAGGGTTGGTGGCTAAACACCGATATTCGTGGCTAATACGGAACTAGCCAGAGAAAACTTGGTGGCTAAAAACAAGCCACACCGATAAAAACCAATTGAACCGAGAAGTTACAAACCCGGTTTTACAAAAATCAGACCAAGAATAAGATAATTGGCAGTTAAGAAGGGTTGGTGAGGGTATTGAAACCGTACCAACTGTCTTCGATGATCACGAGAAATAGGGAGATGAAGCGAGATGATTGAGAGGTTATGGAACCCAAGTAGAAGATTGAGCTTATTTTTTATTTAAATGTGTTACAAGTTACAAATTAATTAAATATATGTATAGTCCTATTAATGCCAAAGTTTTGTTTCACGAAATGTTACATATACGCCATATTTAGCCTTTTACCCTCTTTGCATCTTTACGCCACTGTTTTTACTTCTCTGCTCTCTCATAATTTAACCTAATATGTAGTCTATAATTCCTAATTTTAATACATTCTTGCTCGCAATCCTTTAACTTTTTGTCAATAGTTTGTTATTCTTACATCTGCGATATATTCTTAAGAATTAAACTTTATAATTAAAAAACATGAAAGCATAATACAAAAGCAATGAAAGTTAGATCAGGAGAAGGGATCTTACCAAGAAGATTATGTACCCAATCAATCATCATTCGGAGAGGCCACAAAGAACAAACCCGAGTCCGAAACCGATTTGATCGATCATTATCAACGTGGTGAGACCCTCCTTCGTCTAGGTTACTTTCGGGATTAACACCTAAGTTAACCTCAAAACGACAAATGGGACAAGTATTATNTGCATTTCAATTCTTTTCCTTCCACTCCAACTTCAAACTCCTCCTTGCATATCGCACAAACCTTCTCTTTCGCCAAATCCTCTTCCGCGAGTGTCACCGTCCTTACAGCTTCGATGGCTGATTGCGAGGCTGGTGGTGGACCGATCTGTACACTAGGCATGACATCAGCGAATTCCTCATCAGTATTGTCTACATCATCATAATTGAACCGGTTAGTTCTCGGTGGGTTCATAAGATGGAGAGTGATCCAATCGGTATCAGTATCCCAATAAGGCCGGTTTAGCCTCATGATGTCAAGCTCATCGTGAAGATTGATCTCTCTAGAACAGAAAGGACACAAGGGACCATATAGACCAAAGCTTCTTAGCCTAATGGTACGGCTACAATGACGACAATAGAAGTAATGGAATGTTCTTGTTCTTCTTGTTCCATTAACAATAACTCTTGGACGATACTGAGATGTCATGTTTTCAATCTTTTTAATTTTTTGTTATTAGGGTCTTAATATATGCATTTATACTTAAGTACGTGTACATGTTTTCAAGAAGAGGCAAGACGAAGCCTATACGAATGAATGAGTTATTCTTTTCTGCGTCTAGGACGGTGTCGTATGGCCTCTGCTATGTCAACTCGCGAATCTTTGTTGGTTTGTCTTGTACGAATCAAATATTCAAAAGGATGCTTGGAGAATCAATTACGACAAAGGGTGGTGTTGGTTTAGCTGAGACTGAGAGGGTAGTTATTTGAGCGGCCCATTATTGGCCCAGTCCAACCTATCAGTTACACATGTACGGATGGACCCTTGTCTTGACTCTTAAGCATCCCTTGTCTTGAGTGTCACACGACGACCGAACAAACTCTGACTTTCTTCTTCTGTTTAGCCTTTTCCAGAATTTTTCTTTTTCTGGCCAATTTCCAGGTTAAAGTATATGGTTGTCATTTAGTATGTGTGATTGGAGCATTCGAACAAATTTAAAATTAAACTTCTCGATATTAAAATTGAAAAAAAAAAATTAAATTAAATATGTACATAGTGTTCTTTAAATTATGATCGTTGTTCATATCAAAAATAGTTTAAGCAATATTTTTCACATAACATAAGTTTGGAATAATTTGAGATATATGGCACTGTAAAATGGACGATATGATAAAGTTATATACTTATACGCCTTAGAGCTAAATTTAAAGTAGAACCATTTAAGATTTTATAATTTTGTATTGTTCATAAAAATAATCCAACATCTAAAATAAAAATATGGAGGTTTGATGTGGTATAGTACAAAGGCACATCATAACTTGCACACAAGGTTCAACAAATTTTCGTTAGATAGAATAATACTGTTAACACTCACTTGATCGGATTGGTATATATATAACGAGTCTAATTCAAAAGTAGGAACATATATAAATCAATGATGGTTGGTTTGTAAGTGGATTCAAGGGACATTCGTACTTAATGTGGGGAGATTGTTGAGGCTGATGTCTTTGCTAGTACTCTTATTTGTTTCAATATGATCCGAGGTCGTAAGGATACTCTTCATTTCCTTGTTTTTAGCCCATAGCACAAGGTATAATCCTCCCACGATAATCACTGTACCAATAATGCTGTAAATTTCGCCAAGTAAAAGATAAACCATTATATACATACATGCATACATCAAATCCATCTCCACAAAAAATACATTAATATATATGAGTTTGTTGTACCTCCCCATATGANGATAAACCATTATATACATACATGCATACATCAAATCCATCTACACGTACAAAACAATACATTAATATATATGAGTTTGTTGTACCTCCCCATATGAAGTGTTTCATCTAGAACAAATGATCCAACAAGGGCTACGATCACAAGTCCTACAGGGCTAAATACCGATACAAATAACGGCCCTCTAGACTCAACGCACCATGCATTGACTGCTACCACCATCCCGGAAATCACAATTGCCTGAAATGGACCGCATAAAATATATATTCAACCTATATGAATCTTCCTCTCATATGTATGAATGTGTTGTATATACCAACAAGGCATATATACTTAATAATTGATCGAGTGATTAATACCGCATAAGCAATGGTTAAGAGTCTGATATTCCACCCTAATCTCCATTCCTTCAAATCTCTTTTCCAGCAAAGAGCGACAACCACAGCCACTATGCTTCCCATCATGTTCATTAGTGTCGCATTCCAATAAGGCCCTCCAAAGTGCTTGCTTATTTTAACCTGTAAGCCAAAAACGGTAAGCATAAAATCCCATTTGATATAACCACCATCTTGTCTAGTCCTAAGTATATGAAAAAGCAAACTTTGTATGAGGTACATGAAAGTATGCCTTAGTACACAAACACACATGACAATGTATATGGACAAAAAAACTTGCCTGCAATAAAAACCAAAGCGAGATGGAAATGATACCGCCAAAAACTAGAAGAGCCCCAAGGATGGAGATGTGGTGGTTGATAGCATCATGTGAGGAGTCACGTGGTTGGCTCACTAGGTCAACGTGAGTTGACCATAGATGAATCTCTATTCCTCTGTAGAATATAAAGACAAGGGCTCCACCAACACCAAGCAATGTTCCAAAAACCTTAGCCAACCCTACGCTAGATCCAAGCCGTACACTCTCCATCCTGTGTGACTCATAACCGGATAAAAATTAATTATCCTTTGTTTAATAGTATAAACATATATTAAAAGGGTTTAATTAAATTTTATAATATATTGATTAGACTTGTGTAACTTGCCTAAGAAGTGCAGCGAAGATGAAAGTGATCAATGGAGTGAGAACGCTAGCAGCAGAAGTGAATGTTGCTGACGTTAGAGCCAGACCCGCAATGGTTAGGATACTCGGTATCACCACACTGCTCAATTATCACCACAATAATCAAGTGTTATAATCCCAATCTATATTTTGTTCAACTATTGTTTTCTTAAAAACATTTTAATCAATATTATCAACTACTATAGTTTCCGTCTAAACTTAGTCTTCTATGTTTTTGGTACACGTTGGTTATGAATGTAACACCACTGGTTGATAATATTGATTAAAATTGTCGAAACTACTAATTAGTACCACCCTATTTGAACGTTTGTTGATAATACTGATTACGTTTCAACTAATCTTCTAGAGTCCTCTATGTCTTGGTACATTTTTTTTTTCAATGTAAAACCAGTGGTTGATAATATATATATATAATATATCTAAATGTAAAACTCTTGCTGATTAGGTTGTAAAACCAGAGTGTACTTTGGATTGTGGATTTGTGGTTGAGCAGATTTTCGTAAGAAGTAATCACGAACTCATGCTAGCTAAGTTAAAATATCAGAAGACTTTACCTAGCTAGCTAGAAGCTAGTTACTTTTGAAAAACTATATAAAGAATTGAACATAGGATTATGTGAATTTTACCATCTTGCATTAAACTTATGTAACGCTCAAACCATATAGATTTTTACAATTTCAGTTTGAAATAAAAGGTTTTAGTTTGACAAATTCACAAAGACATGAACAAATATAACTTTGGGATACAACGGAAAAAAAAAAAAAAAAAAACGTCGTGTGTGGGTGACAACACGTACCCGAGTAACCCTGAGAGTAATGCTAGTAACATCAGACTCCATGTAAACTCTGGCCTCCTCTTCCTAATCGATCATATGGAGTTAAAAACGAGACAAATTAATTAATATGAAAACATACAAACACAACTATATGTTATATATAATTAAGAAAAGCAACCTTTGAAAGATTAATGACAAAGGAAGCATGAAAAGTGTAGCGAAGAAGAGACGATAGGCCACGAGTATACTTGGGTTCATACCATCTTCCATCGCAAGCTTGAACAATATGTTCAACCCTGCCGTAGCTATCTGAACCACTACCATTGCCGTTATACACCTCATTTCTCTCCACAGTTGACATATTCTCCCTATCATTCTCACACTTATTTAGAGAGAGAGACAAAGAGAGAGCTAGAAAAGAGGGAGAGAGAGAGAGAGAGAGAGCTAGAGAGAGAGAGAAAGAGAGCTAGCTAAATGAGTTAAGGAATCCTGACTCTCCTGAGCCCCTGAGCTTTATTTATGACACCAACACTTCTCTTTTCCTAGCTGTGGTCCACTAATTTTAGTACCATAAATGAGTTATGTGATAGAAGTAGATGCCAAATTCAAATTCTAGAATATTAGTTTAGGTCTGTCATATCCCACCATATATAGAGTCTAATTCTAAATATACTCTAAAAACACTAAAATTATCCAAAACACTTTAGAAATCTCCTCTCTGATAACAAACGAGGGGTGAATCCAGAGAATAGATACCCAAACGTTCCGAATAATAAAGGTTTTGAGATGTGAAAGGTATATATATGGTGTGATGAATACTAAGTTACTAACCAATTAGTGGTTATCGATTAGTGATCGCTTTTCGTTAAACACATTTTTTCTTAATTTGGCTAGTGCAGAATTCATATAACGATAGACGCATCTATTAAATTTTTACTCCTTATTGCAAAATTCAAATAACATAAACGAATGCAATTTAAGAATTCTTCTGAGCCTCATCCTGAATATTTAAAATTATAGAAATGAAATGTGTCATAAAAAAAATTTAATTTTGTTGACCAAAAAAAAAAGAAAATTAAAATTTTCATGAAATAAATTACTAGCCCGCGACAGGTATGAACTGTTGCAGTACTCCACCTTATGCAGACAGTATACGTGTAAGCGGGTGATTTTGTTACAGAAAGTAGTTTTTTTTTTTTAAACGTAGGAGACAAATTGATTTTGTAAAGTAGTTTTTTTTTAAAAACGTAAGAGACTATAATTTGTCCTAATAGCTTTTATATACAAACCAAAATGCATATGAACAAAATGAGAATCCAGCAACCACTACTATTGCCGTTATATAATATACACCTCTTTTATAGACCTCCACAGGTATGAACTATTGCACTCCACCTTATGCAGATAGTATACGTGTAAGGTGGTGTGACTTTGTTACTTCACAAAAGTAGGATTTGCAAAAAATAATTATAATTTGTCCCAGCATTAATAGTGTACCGTTATATACAAACTGATATGCGTAAGAACAAATAAAGAATCCAGCAACGTGTTCAGATGCTATTGACACGTGCAAGGCATGCTTTCTGCTTTGTGGTTCTCCATTACGTACACCAAAAGTGAGCAAAAGTTGTAACCACTAACCATCAATAGTTTTTATTTTTTTTATTTTATTGTATTATTTTCGTTTCGAATTGTTGAGGGTCAAGTAGTTTCATGCATGTAGGCATGCATGGAAGGTATATGACTTATGAAAATATGCTTCACCTTGGCCGTTGATTTTTTTTATCTAGCTTTAAAGAATCTCATCTTTATTTCTATTCACGAACATAATTCTAGTAACGTACGTCAGTTTTGTGCTATACCTTCAGTATACACCGTTACTTTAGAGTTACAGATGAATTATCTCTGACAATTTTACACTTTTGAGGTTTTTTTCTTTAGTGGAACAAACTTTATATATAGCTTCTAGATTATTTATTCTTTCTAATTTCTAAATATATTACGAAAATAATCTGAGAGTAGTTTCAACAAAATTAGCTAGGACTTACTTACATGATCCTATATATGAAAAAAAAAAATGAGAATGTGAATTAAGGTTGGGGTTGAAGAAACCAAGAGCAGGAAATAAGATAGAAATTTCGAGATGTTAAGGCCATAAGTTTTTAGTTGATCAGGGATGATAGTACATATGTGTTTTTTTGCAGTTAAAAACATTTTAAATCAGTAAAACCATAATCTAATTCCTGCCAACAATTTGAAATTAAAATATATGGATCACCTTATTAGGTGAGAGTGCATCAAGTCCAACAACAACGTCGTTCACTTTGCGATAATTGTTCTCTCTTCTCTTGATCATACCCGAGTCATAGCATATAGAGAAATGGTGTTAGTAAAGCAAGTATAGTGTGCAGGCTCGGTTCCTGGCCCATATTATTTTAGTAAGATAATCATATTCTAGAGCCCAAATTTTAATAATTTTCAAAGTAACTCAAAGTAAGATAATCATATTCTAGAGCCCAAATTTATACTTTGAGCCCAAATTTGTACTTTGAGTTATGAGTTTAATATATAGTTAAGTTAAAAATATTATCAATCGTGAATTAAATTTAAATAATTTAAAAAAATTTAAATTAAGTTAGAATGTGTTATGGATAATTATGATCTTACAAAAGACATACCTCATTCTCTCAAACCATAATGATCTTACAAAAGACATACCTCAAACCATTATGATCTTACAAAAGATATCTCAAACCATAACATATATATATATTTTTTTTATTATCGTGGGTCTCCCAGAAGCTTTCCAGACCGAAAAACTAATCTCACGGGCCAAACGGAAACCAGATTAAATCCGTTGTGGCCAGGAATCGAACCCGGGTGGCAATACTCACAGCCGTGAGCCCATTACCACAAGGATACAATCACCTGGTTAAACCATAACATATGTTCCTACCAGCCTTGAACTCCTCTTTTTACCACTGTTATCTCTAACAAACCATGCTATCAAGCTACCAAACTCGCTAGATAGATGACAACTATGTTCATACCCTTTCATGATATACCAGATTCTATTTATTCTGTTACTTTTTTAAAAATCTTTATCTAGATTTCTACATAAGTTGCGTTCCACACGTGTTGTTTATCTGTACTTTTGGTTTATTAGATTTTCTTTGTTCGTAACTTTTGTTGTTATTGTGTGAATAGAGATTTTTCAAAATAAATGAGGTTTCGATTTTCAGTGACAGGATTCAAGCCATGATTCCGCGGTAATTTCTGATACGCAGACAAGGGAGCATTGAAGACACTATCAGGACGAAGAGCACATGCATCATGCATGCGTGTCATTAGAGATGAAACGACTGAGGACGAACAACCTAAAATCAAAAACTTCAATTGCAACTTCTGAATTATTAAGTTTTGTTCAAAAAAAAAAAATTAATAAGTAAAAAATTTATGGACAAGAAATATTTAAAAAATAAAAAACAAGAAATATTTAAATAAATTTAATGTCTCAATTTTTCCATTAATAATCGCTGGTGAAGTGATTTTGGTCTAGTGGCAAGTCCACAGAAGACAGACACCATCACACCAGGAATCGAGTCTCCGACCCTACAATTTATAGGAATTAGGCTAATGAGCCGGTTAGTTGTGGCCCAAATGTTGGAAAAAAAAAATAGCTTATGAAATATCAGTTATTCGTACATAACTTTGAGTCCAATTATTTTCATAGTCGCATATAATTGTAAAAGCATTGTACGAACGGATCAGTTTATCCCACAATTATTGGATGCTAAGCTAATTTTGCGTATAAATAAAAAAACCATGAATCAAATATTTTGAGCTTTCGACAACGAGGACATACATTGACATTATATATATATATATATATAAAAAAACAAATCTTGTCTACTTGATCATAAAACTTTGGGAATAAAAAAGTGAGATAGAAAGAAGAAAAAGCATCAAATGCTTTGTTATTGGGATTCGCACTGTTACTAAATTCCACGATCTGCCAACCATCTATTAATTTATTTATTTTTCCCCTTGTACTAATTTTGTAGTAAATTCCAAACAATTAAACCAGATGAATATGTTCTTAGTCTAATCTCCCTTCAAACAGGAAGAGAATCTAATTTTAAATTCTCATTCTTGCTTACAGTCAAAATTCTTTCATTTTCCAATTTCATATAATAGTGTATTCCTTTTGTATTGGAAAATAATTAAATTTGAGTTTATCTTTATATGATTAATATGGTGGAAAGTCATAAAAGTATATAATATTAATAATTTTTTCCATTATTTGTCTACAAATCTTCCATTGGCATAGAGTTGAGAAAGGCTGCTGTCAAATACAGAGAGGAGAAAGAGAGAATTAAAAAGCCAAAATAAAAAAAGCAATTCCACAAACTCCAAAAAAAAAAGAAAAAAAGTTGTGATTGGTAAACAAAATCAAATTTTGGTTTCTTCCTCAGAGATTAACCAAAAAAAAAAAAAAAAAAAAAAAGGTTGAAGCTTTTGTTTTTGCTCTTCCATGGCGTAAGATGATTCACCTCCTTAAAGTTTGTCTCTTTCTTAAATCTGGTCAAAGGGTTTTCGTGATTTGCTTTGGATCTTCGTGTATTCAAGGGGAGGAGCTTAAATTTGATTTTCTGAATTCGATTCTTTGAGTTTTAAAGTTTTGATTTTTAGTTGAAATTTGGAAAAGGATGGTGTGAGAGAGAGTTTTAAGGGTTTGTGTTCGAGATTATGTGGATGGCTACTAAATCTAATTCTGGGTTCGAGTCTTTGAGTTCTATGATGAGCCGTCACGCTATTAATTTCCAATCTAATAACTCTTCTGAAATGATTTCAATGGGTCCTTACTTGGGGATGAGCATGATCAATGCAGCTTCTTCTGGGTTAGTTCAAACTGGGAATTCTTCGAATCATCTTGATTCAGTTTCTGGTCCAAAGCTTGATACTTCCATGGCTAGTGAATGGTCAACTGAAGAACAATACAAATTGGAAGATGGACTTGAAAAGTGAGTTCTTTTTTTTTTTTTTTTTTTGGGGTTTGGGNAGATGGTTTTTGTTGAATTTGATATGACTAAAGGGATTGATTGTGTTTTGCAGATATAAGGATAAGCCAAGTATCATGAAGTATATTAAGATTGCAGCTACTTTACCTGATAAAACCGTTCGAGATGTTGCTTTGAGGTGTAGATGGATGACAGTAAGTATCTCTGTTTAAAATTTTCGTAGCTCTGTGTAACCATTTTTGTAGTCATATAGTTCTATGCTTATGCCTTTGCTGTATGTGTATCAAAGTAAAGTGATTCACAGGGTACAATTTTTATGTGTTCCGGGTTTTGATTCCTAAACTACAGAGAGTGAAATTTGGTCTTTTGTCTTAGGGTGAAAATTTGGTATTAATGTCGCCTGATGTTGTTTTATTGAGTTCTTTGGGTTGAGTATAGGGACCATAACAGTCTTTTGGGAGTTTTGAGCAAATTTTTCTCGTATCCGCAAAATGATCTCTTACTGTTACCTTTTTGTCTCTGTTCATTAATATAGTGACTTTGTTTTGCATAGAGAAAGAGAAGAAAATCAGAAGAATTAAATTGTGGGAAAAGAGCAAGTTCTAGCAAGGTATGTTGGCGCTGGTCATTTGTTCAATTTGATGAGTGACACTTATTTGATAACATTTAAAAGAGTTATATTTCTTCAGGACAAGCAGGTCGAATTGTCTTCTAAGTCAAGCATACCCTCTGTTTTATCTGATAACATGGCTTCATACCCTTTCTCAATGCCCTCTACAAGCTCCAGTAAACATATTACATGTGAAGGTTAACATCTATCTTTATTTAAAAAATTTATTCCGAACTTACCAATCCAGGTCTTTATTTTCATTATCATATTTTGTTTTCAAAAGAGACGACACGTTTTTGTTGCTTGGTGTATGTATTATGGTTCAAATATCGATTTGTTATATTTCGGGTCTTCTTCTGTTTGATAAATAAGATTATAGGAGCTTATTGTACTTCAGCTAGACCTTTTACTATCTTGGGAGGGTGGCTAAGATAGCTGCCTCTCTAAAGTACACAGTTTAGTTGAAGTTGCAGTAATCTTCCCTCTTGTCTTTCTTACTGATTCTTTTGGTTTTTCTGTTTCAGATTTAAGTGGCCATGCAATAAATCTCTTAGAACAGAATGTACGAGCTTTTAGTCAAATTAGAGCTAATCTCTCCTCGTATAAGGTAAGTTCTAGATTATCTGGTTTATTGGAATGCAAATGCGTTCTTGCTAAAACCGCTCCGTGCTGATAATTGCAAACAGGTAGAGGATAACCTAGATCTCTTTCGTCAGGCAAGGAACAATCTTATCACTATCCAAAATGAGTAAGTTCATACTTTTAACATTTCTTATAAATTGGGTGTAGCGTGGTCAACTGATGTCTTAATTTGGCAGCATGAATGAGATGCCTGGATTGATGAGCCAGATGCCACCATTGCCTGTTACAATCAATGATGATCTCTCGGTGAGTAAGTTAAAAGGCTGCTCACTTTTGCATTAAAAGTCCATTGGTTTTGGATATCGAATGTTGGCATCACCATTTTCTTTTGTTTACTTTTGATTCCTATTGTAGTTTGAACCCTAGATCTCTGATTTAATGGGATCAAGCATAGAACAATTGTGCTTTTCCACGAGCTGTGTTTCTTAAGACCAGTTTTTGAATGTTTTGGTTTGTAGATAGGTCTATTTAGAGCATAAGAATAACAGCTTCTTGATTACTTTGGTTAGGATCATGTACCCATGTTGTTAGTTTCACAATGACAATGACTTTTAATGACTTTGGTTTCCTCGATTTATACCAGGTGATGCCATTCAACACGATGCAAAGTGGCGGCTTCCATATGAAGCCGAAGCTTTCAGGGTGACTTAGGAAATCATGTTTCCCCTAATTACTACATGTAAATTATCTTAAAGAAGCTGGAGCCGTATCACCTCACGCGTTGCGAAGTTTGTAGAAATGTGATTCTTTCGTAACACCAAAGATCTTGAAACAGAACATAACATCAAGAATGGAGTCGTCTTGGTCTTGGCCTTGGCCTTGGCCCTGGCTCCAAACTCAAAAACCCTCTTAACAATGTCTATTAGATCAACTTAGTTCAATGTCTTGGAGAATTTCTAAGCGATGTGTATAAAAGGATTTTATTGAAGATAGAAGAAGAGTATTGAAGTTTGCATATGTAATCTTTTGATCTTTTGGTGTGTTATTTTGGTACCCATTTCTTTTTTAATATATTAATTAAGATCAAAGTTTACGAGTTGACTTTTGTTATTTCACCTTTACCCTTAGATTATTTTCTAACACCAAAGATCTTGAAACAGGACATAACCACAGGTAATTTTTGGTGAAAAAATCAATATTGGAACCTTAAATTTTGTATATACGAAACACAAATTTATAAAAACAAGAACAATAAAAAAGAAAGAATTCATAGCGACTTGAATTAACATAAAAATAATGGGACCAAAGGACAAGCAAAGAGACGAGAAACTTTACATCATCCAATTTAATCGGTTTTGGGAAGATGAAACATGATCTCCTTTAGATGGATCATCAAAGTTGAAGCTTCTTATGGTTCGATTGTTGTTGTTATTTTGAGGGTAAGTGATCAAAGATGAGTCGATGATTGGAGGATTTTGAAAATAGGAAGAATGTGAGATGTTGTCGCTGGAATCGAGTAATAAGAATGGAGAAGTGGAGGCAGTAGAAGCCATGGCTGTTGCTCCGACCGGAAGTGGATGGTTATGTGTTCCTTCGTAGGTTGTTATTAGTATTGACATGTCTTCTAAACACCTTTGCACCTTCACAATGCAACAACTCATAATTAACTCATATATATAGTTGCATTAATTTAATTTATCTCATGTTATCAACCCCACGTCAAAGTTATAAAACGTAATATAAAACATACAAAAAAATCCACTCATTACTAATTGGTTTTGATCTAAAATTGACCACAAGCGTAAAACTAAATTGCATAGTTTACCTGTTTTCTGACGGGACATCCTGGAGCCACGGTGCATCGGTAATAAGCTCGTGGACATGGATTTCCTTTCGCGGTTTTCTGGCCATACTTTCTCCATTGGCATCCATCATTCATCTACACATATATATAGATATACATTATAACATCTTTCTAGTTAAAAATTCATATTAGCAATCTTCAAATTGAGTCCATGATCGGATATATAAAGAAACTCACCGTTGCGGTCTCACATCTCGCTCTCACAGACACCCTAGCCTTTCTATTCCCCTGAGAAGATGATATGATACGTGGCACGTTCGTATCTAAGCTGTATCTTTGCTGATGATCAGACTGAACAGCTTCTTTTCGCTCTTCTTCTCTCTTCTTTTTCTGTAGAGAAAGTGAAAGCTCTAATTCCCTTTCCACGGATTCAGCTCCTCTTTTCCGAGCCTTACTTGTTATATCTACAAACCTGCTGCCTTGTGATCCAAGGAACGTCTCAAGATCCTAGGTTAAAGATATAAACCAAGTTTCATTATAATTATCACTACTATACTATGTAACGTGTAAGAAGGAAGACACAAGATTCTCTCACCATCTTCTTGGTTTGATCGATAACTGGGGATTTCATCTCCAGACGGCGATAATCTTCAAGGGTCTTCTCTACAAGCTTCCTCAACCTTGTATTCTCTTCTTTCACATTTTCCATCTCTATCTGCAGCTGCAAGAGCTGGTCTCGATCCATAGATTAACACATATTTGCGCACAAAATGTTCTTATGTATATAAGTATATTTATACGTGCATAGGTACGTACCTCTTCACGTTCGTTTTCTTCTTCTCGGGGTCTTGAACCTAAACTAGAATCCTTTTCTTTGTCTTCTTTCACTACTTGATCATCTTCATCATCATCATCATCATCTTTATCTTCTTCTTCTTTCTTCTCACAACTGTGTTTTGATCCTTCTTCTTCTTTCTCTTTCTCCTCGGCCTCGAGCTTAAGAGAAAGATCGATGCCCATCAATGGAGATACAAATCTAACCTCTGTAATTGTCGGTTAGCTTTGGATTTTGGATCTCCAAAGTCAAATCCCATTTTCTGATCAGAAGATCGTTTACTATTTGTATTATTCACTCTAGTACGCATCTAAAGCTAGCTTTGACTTTCTTTAAATAATAAGTTTATCTTTAAGAAGAAACTAATCCATGTTACTTAATATAAGGGCTAAATTTTGGCCTTTGAAGCAATAAATTAAAACCGGAGTTACTATGGAATTATGACTTTGGTTTCCATCCTACTATCCTAGTAGTCATAAAAAAGTGTATACATATATTCCTCCTTTCTCTTATATAGTTTGTTTATTACGTGACCATAAGATAATTTAGATCCGGTTTCTTTAACTATTTTATAGCATTTTTTAGTTGTGTATATATTAGGGTCCGCGAAATTTCCTGTCACATGGATGGTACCATGTGAAATACAGAAGACCATATCGACGTGAGAATAATTTTTTTAACTTGTCACTGATGTTTTTATAACTAGTGTTATAAAGATCAAACGAACTATAAACCATTTTTTTAAATCTCAAATCAACATCAGAAGTATAAAATTAAAGCATCCAAAACAATTTAAAGTTAGATTGTTTTATCATATATGCAGTCTATATATCTTCAATGTTCCTATTGAAGTTGTTTTGAAATTTTCAGTAGATATCTTCGCAAGTCATATTGGAGTTATGAGATTATTATCATGGAAAAAAAGTTACCTATAGTTTAATTACATAAGCGAGTGAAGCCTAGGGGAGTAGGGAAATTAATTACGAATTTGGGAGGCTTTTGATGTGCAACCTTTTAGAATTATATATAGTCAAAAATTCATTATGAAGGCTTCTTCGTAGTCTCGTAGATAATCAAAATGTTGTAGTTTTTTTTGGAGGAGTGGTTCTATTTTCTCAAATTTTAGATTAATTTCGAGAGTTTTATAGTAAATTTTTAAATGTCAGATCTTACTGTTTAATTCCTTCGGATAAAACAGATTTGGTGATATATACTATTCTTGTAAATTATGTTCTTTCAGATTAGATAACTAATTAAGATATTTCTTTTATTTAAATGAGTGGTTGATAAAATGCATGAAAAATTCAACTTAACTAGGTACAGGACCCGCGACTCGCGCGGGATTGTATCTCTAAATTATATCGTATAATTTGTTTTTGGAATTTGATTGTGACATATAGTCAAATTCTTTTACAATATTGGAATTTAATTATAATAGTTTATTATTTTCTTCTATATCGGTATTATCTTTTGTTTTTACATCAGTAAAAAAATATTTCATCACTTCGGAAATTACATTTTATTATTTCATATTATAGTTTTTATGAAAATGCAATAAGTTTTATGAAAAAGCCATAAGTTTTTATACTTACATATTTTTAATTTTTAAACATCCATGCAATTTATTTCATAAAACAAAATAAATATTTTTAAAAATAAATATGCACTGCATCTATTAATTGTATCTACAGTACCTAAAATGTGTGTGTATAACTAAAATTTAGAAAATAATTTTTTTCAAAAACTTTTTTTTTAAAATAATAGTTTGCGATTCTTATCAACAAAATAACAATAAAAAGTATAATTATAACAGAGTACGTTATATACAAAGTAATCGAAAACATAAAATTGATTGACTGTTTCAACTAATGTTATTATTCTATGATTATGTTCAGTTTGGAGTAACTTATGCCACAAATACCCTCTATACTTATTTGAAATTTTTGTTTTTCTTCCTTGGTTTAAACTTATATAATTTATAACAAATAGAGAACTTAATCCTTAAATATTGCACTCTTTCAATTACAGTAGAACCTCTATAAATTAATATTTGATAAATTAATAACCTCTATAAATTAATAATTTTTTCCGATCCCGAGTTTGGACCAGTGTAAATTTTGTAACAATTCGATAAAATAATAAGATAATAATTTTTTTAGAAATCATATGTAAATATATGGTCCCATTAATACTATAAATTAATAATTTTATGAATATGTCAAAATATATTTATAGATATGTTATATATGAAAATATTTAGTGAAATATTACCTTTGTGTTGTTTTTTTTTTCTTGAATTTGCATTAAATTTTTTTAAATTCTTATATAGTATTTTCACTGCATCTAAAACTTTTGATATTATCTGTTTCACATGATAATTATTTTCTTATTTGTAATTGATTCCAGAAAATTATTGATTATAACAAAAAGAATTATTTTTTAAGTATTTTTTTATAAATTACGAAATAAGGCAAATCTCTTTATAAATTAATAAAATTTCATCCCCTTGGCCACCCGGAGACGCCTTAAGTGGTAAGAAAACGTGGATTTCTCGTGGGCCTCGTGGGATTAGCCTTTGGGCCTAGAAAGCCTTTGAGATCCCCACGGTTATCAAAAAAAAAAAAATTAATAAAATTTCACGATCCCAATGTTATTAATTTATAGAGGTTTTACTAAATAGGTATAATTTATTGTAATTATTTTCAAATTTATTTTTTAGTTTTTTTAATTTTTTATAAAACTAATTCAATTGCACAGTTGTAAATACATTTATTTTGTAAAGATAAATTATTAAGTTGTACACTGAACTCTGTAATGCTGACATATGGCGAAAATATTTCTCTTTTAATATATAGGAGATAGCTAGGAAATGAAATATGGTTTGACCCCTCTATAAGAAAAATTCTTGGATTCACCCCCTTCTAACTAACCAATCAAAATTAGCCACATC
>OVAQ01001519.1:0-17323 GCA_900406345.1 Erysimum cheiri
ATATATATATATATATATATATATATATATATATATCATATCTATATCTAGCCAATTCGATCGACCACGTTCTTCCTCAAGACTAGAACTATAGTAAATAATTTATTATTGGAGACAAGTTCTTACAATGTTAATAATTTATTTCTGAAGACAAATTCTAACACAAGAACTTCATTAGACTATATACACTTGTCTATCTGACTTGCTATTACCTTTTTAAAACTTCAGCTTGATTCTTTCAACAAATTTCAAGAGTTGTAGACTTTGATGTTGAGTGGCAACGTGACAAATCGGAAGAATTATAGGAACAAGTCGGCCGTCTACAAGAAGGGTATATATTATTAACTACATGTTATTATAAAACAATTAGCACTAGTAACTCAATAAAAATATAACGTGATAATTAACTTGGAGGCACCGAGGCTACTGGCTACTACTCTATACATCGATTTAGAAGACTCGGTTAAGAAAATAATCAACTAGTATTAAAATAAAGTTTGCAAAAAAAACATTCGAAATGACATTTTTTTGGAGCTTACGCAAAAATATAGGTCAAATCCACAAAAGCTTTTTAGTTATTACTTTGAAATAATAAACTTTTTTTTTTCTAGGCAGATCGAATTTAACCTGCAATAAAATCTTTAATTATATGTATTTTCAAATAACATTTTACTGTCAAATACATTAAAGTTTTTAAATTCTAAGAGTATATTTGGACGTATCGTCGCGATGATTTCAATTTAATATACTATAATGTATCATACTTATATTTCGAGGTAAATTTGATTCTGTGGGTTTGACCTGCATATTTTGCAAGTTGTATGTAAAGTTACAGGAAAATGTCATTTGTAGGGTTTTTTTTTGGAAAACCCTAAACTATATATATAATATTTTGTTTTGATTGTGGATATTAGATTTTGAATTAAAATTGATGTTGATTTGGTCTAGCAGTATATTTTCATAATGTTATATTCTTCTTCTAAATTATCTTGGATTTCAAAGGTATTAAACCTAACTAAAATTAAAAAATGGACTGGGTACTAAATAACTAAACTGTGCTATTTATTATGCCAATAACTGTTTTTTTTTTCTTATTAGCTAAATACCCTAAAGTATACGAAATTTAATTAGCTACAACGTATGCAAATACTAATAACATTCCAATACTAATAACAAATACTAAATTTAGCTTGATCAAAAAAAAAAAATACTAATAAATTTAGCTAAAGTAGTCACATTCCATCTTGCTCTAGCTTTTTTTGCAATGGTTCATAATGTTAAATTATTAGTATTTGCACATATTGTATCTAATAGCACGTTATATGTTCAAATGTGTGCAAATACTAATAACATTTTAGTTGAATCTTACAAAAGATTGATTTTTTAATCACGATTTTCCCATTTACTTATATAGTTATATATATCTAAGTAACCCATATTCATGGTTTTTTTTTTTTTTTTTTTTTTTACAATTCGTTGTTATCTCTATAGTATTATTTGAGCAATGTTGTTAGCAAATTAACCAATCGTGATGTGCCATATTACAGAAAATGCCACTAGAAAAATATAGTTTCAAAAATCTCATTATTGCCTTTGAAATCGTGATATTAGAAAATATTCATTCATAATTTTAGAAAAATCGTAATTAATTCAAATTTAACCTACAAAATATTCTAAAATTATTCCTTTGCAGCCCTAAAAAATCGTAACAATTTTAAAATCTTAAAAACTAAATCTGAAAAAAAAATTCACACATTTTAAACTCTACAATCTTAACAACTATAAAATTAGCGTATAATAATGGTAAATAGAAATTAATTGCTATATTATTCGGTTTCAGAAAATCTTAGAAATTAAATAGTAGAGTTTTTGAAACAATAAAGAGTTTTTGCTATCTATATTGTATACTCATATTATTTTTAGACGTGACTTAAAAAAATTATCTTGCTGAAAAAAGAATTTTAATCATATGACTATAATAGTATAGAAACTAGGGTGGGCAAACGGAAATTTGGAACAAAACTTTGCGGGAACGGAAATATGACGAAAATTTAGAAATAAAAAAAATGTCTCATTTATGTCTCATGGGACCGGATGGAATGGGACCAGACCGAACTGAAAATTCCCAAAAATTAAAATTAACCGAGTAACAAATGTTAAAAAAAAAAGTTTTGCTACTTACTTAATATTAAGATTTAAAAGTCAAAGACAAACCAATATATATAATTCATCAAATATAAACCATATAGTCATAATAGAATCAAAATAAATTAAAATCTTTCAGTGGACAAACGAGAGTTTGGGATGAAACTAGCGGGAACGGAAACGGAAATGGGACGTAAATTTGGAAATCTGTGAATCGAAAAAGAGGTCTCATTTGTGTCTTATTTAAAATTCGGAACGGAAACGAGATTGGACGGAATGAGATCGGAAATTCCCAAAAATAAAAACTAACCGTGACGGGAATTTGGGAATCGAAAAAAGACGTCCCATTTATGTCCCATTTAAAATTCTTTTAGAAAATAAACTATCAATTCACTTACTTGATATCAAATAAACTATCATGTTGTCATCTTCACAAAAATGAAGCATTTATAGCCCCGCGGTGTACCGCGGGTGACTCTCTAGTTTAACTTACTTTCTTTAAATATGGGATATAGCGAATGTCGCATAACTAGCCCGAATCACAATATGAAGGATGGATTGTGACTTATTCAAAATATAGTTCATAGAGGGATTATCTAACAAGATTTTATTAATTGAATTGACCAATTCCATTGGATAATTAAAGAACCAATTTTGGGACGGTTGACACCTAGAAATTTGATATTTGGTGTAGTAAAATGCAAATACAAATATTCATGTATAAATTTGTTGCCGCGTTCGAATTTAAATTTGCAAACGGCTAGGATATACCAATCCTTTGATTTAAAGAAATACTTAAACGCGTGGAAAATTATCAGTGGTAGTTAGTTTATTGGTTTTTGTGGAGTCGTCTCGTGAAAATAGAGACTCATTCTTTAGACGTAAACTAATCAACGGCTCTTTTCCATGCTCAATCACTTAACTTTTTAAATTATTTACACATCGATAGAACAGTTGATGTGTTCTTAAGGTTTTAAAAATAATAAAAATAGTGAATAGTGGTAGAACAGTTGCAACTTATCCTGCAAATTGCTCTTCCTAAAAAACAGTTTTTATAATTTTAAGAACAGTTGTACCAACTATTCAATATTTTTATTATTTTAAAACCCTTAAAAACACACCTAAGTGTTCTCCCTTTACTCATGCCCTTAGCTTTTCCTCTTTAACAGAAAAGGGAAAATATTAGGATATATGTCAATATTCTGTAGATATACTTACTTAGATACGAAGTTATCTCTTATTCTTGTCTATAAATACCTTGTAACCTCATTGAACATAATCAGAACATTATTCCATATCGATATATTTCATGGTATCAGAGCCTACACACGCTGACCCATTAATCCGGCCCAGAAAGTGGCCCGATCACCCCTATTTGCCCAAAGGAAGGCAAAATTGTCGAGATAGCTAGAAGAGCATTATCTCGAGGGGGCGTGATGGATTTTATCGAGATTAATGGCTAGAAGAGCCATTATCTCGAGGGGACGTGTGGAGAAAAGATCCCACATTGGAAAGATGTGAAGGGACTTAGTGATATATAAAGGGTTAGGGCCAATCCACTCATTGCCAATTAGTTTTGAGATGGAAGCCCATGATAAGCCCGATTCAACATGGTATCAGAGCGATTGCTTTCATATGAAAGATCTTGGAAAATTGAAATACTTTCTTGGCATTGAGGTCTCTCGCGGCAAAGATGGGTTCTGTTTGTCTCAACGCAAATACACCCTTGATATAATCAATGAAGCTGGCCTCTTGGGTACCAAACCAGTCACTACACCAATGGAACTCAATCATCAACTTGGCTCGGTGACTGGTCCGGCGTATGATGACCCTGAACAATATCGTCGTCTGGTTGGCAGGTTCATCTATTTAACAATAACGCGTCCCGACTTGAGCTATCCGGTACACATTCTCTCCCAATTCATGACCAATCCGCTTGTAGCTCACTGGGAAGCAGCTCTTCGGATTGTTCGGTATCTCAAGGGTACTCCTGCACAAGGCATCCTTCTTAGCTCCTCCATCTCACTCTCTCTTACTGCTTATTGCGACTCCGACCTCTCTGTCTGCCCTCGCACCCGTCGCTCACTGTCTGCATATGTCATCTATCTAGGTGACTCTCCTATCTCCTGGAAAACAAAGAAGCAAGATACGGTGTCAAGTTCTTCAGCTGAGGCGGAATATCGAGCCATGGCCTATACACTTAAGGAGATTAAATGGTTAATAGGCCTCATGGAAGATCTAGGAGTTCCTCAAACAAGTCCAATACCTCTACATTGTGACAGCCAAACAGCCATTCACATAGCCGCAAATCCAGTATTCCACGAACGTACTAAACATCTTGAACAAGACTGTCATCAAGTCTGCGACGCAGTACAAGACAAACTGATCAAAACCGTGCACATCTCTACTCATGATCAAGTCGCTGACCTCTTAACCAAGGCGTTGCCCACGCCACAGTTCCAAAAGCTATTGTCCACGTTAGGTGTTACCGATTTCGTACCACCAACGTGAGGGGGGTATTAGGATATATGTCAATATTTTGTAGATATACTTACTTAGATACGAAGTTATCTCTTATTCTTGTGCATAAATATCTTGTAACCTCATTGAACATAATCAGAACATTATTCCATATCGATATATTTCAGAAAAAAAACAAAAAAAAAAACTTTTTTTAGTTTGGTACATAGTTTAGTTTTTATGTAGGCCAATATTGGTATAAACCGTATTGAAATTGTGAACCAAGGTTTAGTACAGAATCCAGCACAGAGGTTTACGCCGATCTATGCATGTATTCTAAATTTGTAACACTCTCCGTTTTATTTTAATATCGTTTAATATTATTTTATACATATTAAAAAAAAAAAAATTATTTACTTTTTGTTAATATTTTTCTATTTTCTTTATTGGCCAATAAATTAATTTATTAAGATCAGATTTATCAAATATTTGCATCGAAATTATAAAAAAATTATCTCATTGGATTAACCAAACAGAACCGATCAAATCAATGAATTAACCAAACAGAACTGGTCGTCAACTGGAATTGGTAGCACGTCTCATTTGTTGACAATTTCTAATAACTTACAATATACATATTCACTTCTAATCATTTTTCAGAAGTTTCTACGAAATTGCCTTGTTATTATTTGATTAATAATACTTACGATAGCTTTATATACGACATGGTATCTTGTTAATTCGTGATAATCCAAACAATCAAACAAGAATACAAACGAAGAAACCAAGCAACTCGACAACATGATCAGCTACAACAAAAATGACTCATCAGTCTCTTCTTTCATCAGCTACCTCACCGCTGCTTTTGACTGCAAAGGAATCAAGCTGTTTTACGGGTTCAAACTTTTCTTAGTGATTTTCTCTAGGGACTACGCATTGTCTGTGTCATGCCTAGAGAGCCTCGTAGAGCACCTTGAATTATTGCGGGGTGACAAGAACAACTATGAGGTGGTTCCAGTGTTCTATGGCGTAAGCCGATTGGATGTGAAGCAACAATCGGGGACGTTTAGTGAAGCATTCAAAAAACTCCAAAGTTCATATCCTGCAGACCAGGTGACCAAGTGGCGAAACGCCTTAGCGGAAACAACCAAACTAAAAGGCCATGAGTATGATGAGAAATCAAGGTATGCAAATACAAACAACTTCACTGAAATTCCTTTAACCCCAATTTTTTTTTTGCTTAGAAGGGAATCAATTGTTGTCCAACATAAAAACGTATAGACTTGGCTCATAACTCTTCGATTATTGCTCAAAAAAAAAAAAAAAAAAAAAAAAACCTTTTTTTAAAAAAAATTTAAAAAAANATTAAAAAATATTTAAAGAAATCGTACATGCTTGAAACCAATAATAACATTTGTTTTACGACACTAGAAATGCTTTGGACGATTTATCTGGATTGTTTTTACAAAAATGCTCTACTTTTAAATAAACTTATAAAGAATATTAATTATATTCTTACCAACCAATAAACGACGCATTGCACAATTTTAAATGAATATTCAAAAAAATTATTATAAATATAGTATATTCTTGAACTTCTTTTTTCTTTTTTTTTTTGTGTCAACGAACTTTCAGTTTCTTCTACACGATTAAATTCTAATATTTTAGCTTTTTCTCCTCTTCATTGGAAACATTGTCCTCCATATAAATTGATAAATCTTCAAACTTTTGCTATATCAGTCATCTAAACGCTTGCTTCTATTAGCTAAAATACAAAGAAGTTTAGATTTAATTTAATAATTTTGTCAACGAAAATAGTTAATGAAACCATGCAAAAGAAAAATTTAAAGTATATGTAAATTCTGAAATACATCGAATAATAACCTTAAAATAACTTCTTCTTTAATTTCAGTGAAGAATCAGAATTTGTGGAGGATATCGTGGAAGCTGTGTTTGAGATCCTATATCCTACGGAAGAGATTGGGATCCACAGCCGGCAACTGGATATAGAAAACTTGCTATGCAAGCAAGAATGGGGCCTTCGCACTCTAGGCATTTTAGGTAAGCCTGGCATTGGTAAGACAACACTTGTTAGAGCGGTCTTTCGCCGAATGGCTGGAGGCTATGATGCTTCTCTCTTTGTCAACGATTTCCACACACGATATAGTGAGATGACACTTGAGCCTTTGCCTGGTGATTTCTTGTGTAAGACTCCAGTGGAAGAGTTTGACCTAAACGATTCTGGTTCCGAGCAATGCGATCGCCAAAAAAGAGTTTTGGTTGTTCTAGATGATGTACGAAATGCTCAAGACGCTATGTCTTTTCTTGGATCGATTGATAAGTTTGGTCCAGGGAGCTTGATCATCATAACCTCAAGAGATAGACAAGTACTTGAGGAGTGCCATCTCAATGAGACTTATGAGCTTAACGGTCTAAATAATGAAGATGCTATGAAGCTATTCACGAGGTGTTTATTTGGGAAAGATCTGGTAGGGAAGAATCTTCTGGATCTTTCAATGATTGTGATTGAAGGTTTTGAAGGGAACCCGTCTGCTCTTCGCTCATATGCCGAGAAAGTAAAAGGCAATACCACAGAAGATTTGGAGACGGTTTTGCTTAACGATGCATTTATTAACACAAAGAAGAACACATCTGTGTGCATCTACTCCAATACTGAAGAAGATGATGAACATAGAGAATATGGAACACTGGTATGTTACAACACTCTGAGATATATATACTCTTTGAAACTCTTTTAAGCGTTTGGAGTTTTGACAATTTTTTAGTCATTGGTTTGGATTTCTCCTTTGTGTTTTCAGGCCACTGTACATACCAGTGTTCATACAAAATGTATATTTTTGAAGACGACTGTGTTCGATGCCACACCAAACTTTATATTTGATCTTGGGGAGCACACAGATTTCGATCTTTCTAATCACAACCAAGAGTCTCTAATTAGTGACCTAAGGATTCCCTGCGTGGGCCATCCCTCTGTGCAGGTCCAATCCTTGCGCCAACTTTTTCACAGAAGGCAACTTGTTCTACTCCAAGGACTTGCTTGTCAGTTTTACAAACTTTGGGAAGGATATACTAAGGTAAGGGAAACAACAAGAACTCACAAAAGCTTCACCATTAATTTAAAAACACATAGACATGCATACCAAAATGTTAACACTCTAACATCGAAGAAAATGTTATAATGAGATTTTTACAAATTAATATTCTTATTAAAGCTTCAAAATTTTACAAATTAATATTCTTATTAAAGCTTCAAAATTTTACAAATTAATACTATTAGATACGACAATTAATTTTTTCTATACTAATTTCAATATTTTTGTTAGTTCTTAAAAACTTCATTGTCCATACATTCAAAGATAAAAGTTTCATGAAAATGTATTTGCCTTTGCTTGGTGACACAAGAAATAGATATCTGATGTCGATCACTTTCGTTTTATTTCAGACATTCTCGAGGTTGAGGAAAATCAATCTTGGGCACTGTGAGAAACTAGTCCAAGTTGTGGACCTCTCAAATGCACGTTACCTTGAGGAAATTGATCTTCAAGACTGCAAAAGGTTGGAGAGCATACCAGATACTGATCAGCTAGAGAATCTCCAATCTCTTGATCTCTCTAATTGCACTGGGATCAAATATTTTCAAGAAAATGTAAGGACAATTAGAGAATTAAAACTTGAAGGCACTGGGATAAGAGAAATAAGATCTGACACGACAAAGTTCTCTAAATTAGTAAAACAACGAAGTAATACGTACAACTTTGGAATTGCCAGGATTTTGAACTAAACTCGACAAAGTTCTCTAAAAGCATGACTAAGTCTAGTAGTGCTTTAAAAAAAAAAATCTTTTTATTTTTCTAAAAATTATTTATAGGATCAAAGCCTATAAAAAATAAAATCTGATTTCTGTAACTCGTTTTTTTAGTTTCTAAATATCACTGTTGTGAAAAAAATAACAAAAATCCAAATAGTAATTTGTATCTGTGAATTTGATTAACTCAATGTTTATATATGAACCTGTTTTCACTTTGATCCGATTCTTCTACAGTCTCTCTTTTAGCTCTAAGAATGTTTTTTTTTGTCAACCAAGTCTAGTGCATATATAATAGAGTTAAATTGTGTAATAATCAAACAACAAGAAATGTTGAAATTAATAATGCGTGCTAGAAACTAAGATTAGAGAAATGTTGGATTTAATTAATAAAATTTTCTTCTGGAAATGTTGGATTTTATTGAGAAGACAAATAGACATAGATATAGATTACATGATACACAAGAAAAAGGAGGACAGATTACAATATGGAAATTCACAGAATTATTAATCATCTGAAAGAAATCTAGAGATGGGAATTAAGTTAAAGGGTTTAGGTTTCGAGGAAGAAGAGTGCGTCTAAGTGGATGAGCCATGGTCAAAAAGGGTTTTCCAGCAGCATCTTCCATGTTCACCTTGTCTCCTTTGATTTCCCAGTCAAAGCACTGGACCATCATCCCAATCGCGGTTTCTACAAAGATAGAACCAAGACATTTTCTTCTTCCGGTCCCAAAAATGATCACAATAGATGTTGCAACACTGCAATTATCTATGATTAGGGAAGACATTAGAGGAAGATATATAAATTATTAATGCTTGTTTGCTTTGATCCGTTTTGGATTGTGAACTTTGTTCTGTTTTTGCTTTATTTTTGTTTCGGTAGAACACAAGAGCTACTGCTTCTGTGGAAGCGGTAAAATAAAATCAAAGGAAAATTTATTTTGGCTCCAATACAATGTCAAAGTTTTGCGGAAATGTTGGATGTTTTTGAGAGGACAAAGAAGCATACATATAGATTACATGATACACAAGAAATAGGAGGAAACACATTACAATATGGAAACTTACTAATATATTAACCATCTCAAAGAAAATTAGAGATTGGTAGGTAAAGGATTTAGGGTTCGGGGAATAGGAGTGCATCTAAGGGGATGAGCCAAGGTCAAGAAGAGTCTTCCAGGAGCATCTTCCATATTAACCTTGTCTCCTTTGACTTCCCAGTCAAAGCACTGGACCATCATCCCAATCACGGTTCCTGCAAAGATAGTACCAAGATTTGATCCAGGACATCCTCTTCTTCCGCTCCCGAAAGGAGTGTAGTTAAAGGTTTTCTCTTTTATCTCCTCTTCCTTTCTTAAAGAAGTTAGAAACCTCTCTGGTTTAAACTCTTCAGGATCTTCCCAAAAATCAGGATCTCTCATCATAGTATAAACATTTACAACAAGTGTTGTTTTTTTTGGTACATAAACTCCTCCAACCGTACACCCTTCATGGAACTCCCTTATAAGGAAAGGCACAGAAGGGTGCACTCTTAGAGCTTCCTTAATTATAGCTTGCAGATAAGGAAGGTTTGGTAGATCTGTTTCTTGAATAAATCTTGTTTTCCCTACCACGGAATCGATTTCTTCTCTCAATTTCTGGAAAATCTTAGGGTTGTTGATGATCTCTGCCATTACCCACTGTGTTGATGTTGAAGAGGTATCAGTGGCTCCAAGGAAAAGCTCCTACAGTTGCAAAATATTTATTAACTAAATTGTTTTTCTGGACTTCAAAGAATTATTACCGCATGGAAAACATTTACCGCGAATAACGACTTGATATGTTTCTTAGTGAGCTTATACTCGGCATTTTCGTCGCGAGAAGCTGCCAACAATATGTCCATGAAATCCATACCCTGAGTATCATCCACTTTCTTCTCTTCATGTTCCAAGAGAACTCTGTCCATCAGCTCCTCAAATCTGCGGGAAACATCCATTGTCTCTTTTTTGAACGGTGAGATTCCGAGCATCTCAAATAGGTTACGCAACATTTTCCCCAACAAAAACTTCTTGGACAAGGTAGCTAACTCGGCAACCAATTTCATGATTCTCTCTGCCTCATTGATCTCAACTGACCAACTCCTTCGCATGGTCATTGCACAGAGGCTGTTGTTAACGACTCTCACGGCTTCCTCAAAGATATCAACGCTTTCCTTCTTTTTCGCCTTATCGAGCATAGTTTTGTAAAACCGCTCTAGCTCTTCAGCACGAAAACCTTGTGACTGCTCCAGCGCCTGGGGTCCGAGCACGTTAGTAACTATGAGCTTCTTCATGAACTTCCAGTAATCTCCATACGGTGCGTGGACGAAGCCAAAAGATCCAAACGCGAGTGATTCATCGATCGCAGCAGCACCACGAGAGGAGACGTTTACGTCCTGAGCTCTGAAGATCTCATAGAGCATTGAGGCCGAGGAGACGAGGATGACATGGACGTTAAAGATGCGGAGATGGAGGAGAGGTCCATACTTAATGGCGATTTTCTGAAAAGACTTGTGGATTCGAGCGGCGAGGGCAAGGTGAAGATGACCGATTATTGGCACAGAAGGAGGACTCGGAAGCAAATATAAGTTAACCTTTGGTTTCTTGAAAAAGAGAAAGTAAGAGAGGACTGAGAAGAAGCAAAGGAGGATGAAGATATGGGAGTCTATGATTGCTTCCATTGTTGCTTGAATCCATAAACATAACAACGTGAAATGGTATATATATCACAAGTTCCGTGAGATATTTGTCAGCCGATTTTTATTATATAGATATATATCATTAATAATTTTAGAGTGATATATTTATTGTGAATTTAAGTTATCTTTTCCCCTAGTTTGTACGTGGGGATAGAATAATCGGTCTGGTGGCCAAATCCGGGGAAAAGAGTCTACATACAACTGGGAATCATCTAGACTCCTACACGTTGCATGGTGAGATCTGACCCTAGTATAAATTGTTATTAATCCATGAAAACTATAATTGTCACACATAAAAAAAGATTAAAGGTATGGTGTTCTTCCTAGAATAATAGTATAAAGGGATTCTTAAACACGTAAAATTAATCCCTTGTGTTCTTATTGAGAGATAGAGATTGAAAGAATATATTATTGTTCTCAGAAGAATAATGGTTAGGGTTATAGAGTGTTGGGATACAAACAATGTCCCACATCGGAAGATTAGAAAGTAATCGTCTAATATATAAGCCAAGACCAACTTCAATTAGTATGAGGCCTTTTGGGAAGGAACCCAAAAATAAATCCGTGCGGACTTTGCCACCTGGCCCAAAGCGGACAATATCATACTAAGGAGAGGAGTTGGACTTGGGCTTGGAGAGCCCAACAATTGGTATCAGAGCCTAGGTCGAAAAGTGGACCTAGGGGAGTGGGTGTGGGCTCTATGTTCGGTGTGGGAGGATCTCTCAAAAAAATGACATGATTAAGGGTGCCTCAAGAATGCTTCAGGAATAAAGGGGGTGCCGGAGCCTAGGTACCTGGGTTTCGCTGAAGGAGAGGCCAAAGTATCGTGGTACATAGTTTGAGGGGAGGTTTGTTGGGATACAAACAATCTTCCACATAGGAAGATTAGAAAGTAATCGTCTAATATAAAAGCCAAGACCAACTCCAATTAGTATGAGGCTTTTTGAGAAGGAGCCCAAAAACAAATCCGTGCGGGTTTTGCCACCTGATCCAAAGCGGACAATATCATACTAAGGGGAGGAGTTGGACTTGGGCTTGGACATAAAGATTTATATACTAAAGAGATTTCCTAAACTAGATAGATACAATATATAAATATTTTTATATCATAACTATACAATATTTAATAATAATATTGTAGATCTTCTAGATCTTTCTATATCCTTCTATATGTTGTTTATTCAATACGATTTCTTCCAGCTGGTGCATTGGGTTTTGGGAGTACCACCAAAATCGTTTTCTTAATCCTTTATAATTTTCTTTCATGAATCCTACAGATGGAAGCCCACATGTCTTTTGGTATATCCACCAATCATGCACTAGACAGGAGCAGATATATTATGGCATATAGTCTGCAGTGTAATTGTGGACCATGTCCAGTTATACTACCAAATCCCGCCAATTTGTGGATATACAAATGCAGCTACAGACTCTTGTATGGCAGAGTTGTTAATGAATCAGGAATCTCTGATCTGAACAACAACTTATCAAGGCTTTCAAAGTCATCCAACCTTGATTCTTGAATAGCGGAATGATGTACCAAGGGCTCAGGTACTTCCATTTTTTTTCTCTGTATTAAGATGTTGTGACTCTCCTAGAAATAATCTTGCATCAGTGTAACCCTCTGGAGACTACAATTTATTGAATTGCTCAATTGCTGTGGCTGACGTATGAAATTCTCTGACATCTTAAACACGTAAAATCGTAAAATCCCTTGTGTTTCTTCGTTTCCTCTCCTTGTTGTTGTTCTCTGTTTCTTATACTCTGTCAAAACAGAGTTCTTGGTGTGTTCTTCGAGTTTCTTGAGCTGAAGTGTTCTTTGTTTCGAGGTTAAGATCGAGTTTTCGTATAACTCAACCCGGCTTGTCAGATTTGTTTACCCGTGAGTTACCACTACTTGTTTACTCAATTTTTAACCACTTGCTAAAAATTGGATCTTTATCAATTTGTTTAATCTGACAAGTAACGAAGACAGATATAATTTACCCATAAATTTTTAAAAATCATAATGTAATATAGAAATATCATTTTCTTACACCAATAAACTTTTAAGTTATGCTTACCTCATATGAAGATGAGTGAATAAAGAAGCTCTTGAGCTATAACATTTGAGTCGCCGTTGATGAAGTTATCGTCTTGTTGCAGTTGCATTAACATTTTACCATCAAGCAAAAAGCCTTAAATTTCTTTCTCTCAGGAAACTCAAAATGCTACTCATTGCACCTTGGTTGCCTTCCTCTCTCCCTGGACTTATAACAACGTTTGTATCACGTCGAGATCCATTACCAGATTCACTAACCGTTGAGCTTGCATTAGCAATTGAAACGTGATCGGATTCACGACCCATTTGACTTGCATCCCAAGAACCATTATCTGATTCACAAACCAAACTAAAACCGCACTTGACCACCTCGTATTTCGCAGCTTCACAAGTACCATCTGTGACTTCAAATCTGATAGAAGCTTTAGTAGGAACAACTTCTTGACATTGGTTGATATTCAACCAACTGGTGAAGCCAATGAAAACGTGAGCAGACTTAACTGTGGATTGTTGTTTATCATCGTATGGCTCAGGTAAATCTCCTATATGGAAATTGAAGAAGCTAGAAGACGTCTCCTCATTGTTTATCTCACATATGCATTTCACCTTGAAGTTGTTGTTTTGGATTGCGTAGTCTTGAAATGAGACAACAACGCATAAAGCTATACCAACAAACCTATTGTCACTCAAATATGGAGGCAGCTCTGGCTCTAACACTGCCCCAGAAGCCCTGTGATTGAACCATGCCGGAACCACACTTCCAGGAAAGCAAGTGGCAACCAAAGTTTCACAAGCGATACCCTGCATAGTAAACATTGATTTCACATACTGTAGAAAATTAGCTAGATAACATTCATCTTCAAGAAATAGAGGGAATATAGTTTTAAACCATTGATTTAGAAAATTATGGGGTAAGGTCCAAAACTTCCTAATAATAAAACAGAATTTAAAGTGGAGATTTGGCGGGAGCAATACCTTATTTTGGCGATTCAATGCATCAGACAAGAGCTGGCTCTTTTTGTGAGCATAGCATATGATTTCATTCTTTGCAACTTGCTCCAATTTTTCACAGTTAGTGAAGATGAATGAGGAAGAGACCTGCTCCGTTGGCATAAGAAGAGCTAGAGGACTCGCGACTGTTTTTAGCGCGATGCAACCATGTGCATTCAGGTATTCAAGATTCGGTGGCAACGTTAAAAGAGATGTGAGTTTTGTG
Source organism: Erysimum cheiri (assembly GCA_900406345.1). NCBI lineage: Eukaryota > Viridiplantae > Streptophyta > Magnoliopsida > Brassicales > Brassicaceae > Erysimum > Erysimum cheiri. The sequence goes on from OVAQ01001519.1 coordinate 14,405, forward strand.
CAATACCTCAAATCAATCCATCTTAAATGATAGAGTTGAGTAATGCAAGATTCCAGGCTGCTTATCTTATCATTCCTGCTTAAGCATAGACGTCGCAACATGGAGAGGCCATTCGGCCTAGGTGGCCATTGGAGAACACCTCGGTAAAAAAATCTGCATATAGCCATGAAGTTATTACCACAGTCTAATAACATCTTTGGCACCTCTTCAATTGAAGTCCCATCAAGTAGTAAAATCTGCATCTTTTCCATGTTCTCCTTAATTTCAGGGAAACTCTTAATCTCTGAACAACCAGAGAGTATCACTTCTTCAAGAGCCTTCAGCATATAGAGATTAGCCGGAAGAGACCCCAAACTTTTGCAGTTTCTCAAGTTCAATAACACGAGTTTCGGGAAGTTCTGGATGGCCGGAGGAAGCCTTGCTATTGCAGTGCCATCTAAATGTAGATATTCAAGATTTCTAGAAATCAGCTCAAAGTTGTTGAATTTTGTGCAGCCACTGAGGATGAGAGTCTTCAGAGAGATCAATTTCAGTTTTCTTGGTAGAGAGCAGAGCTCTACACATCCTCTGAGGTTCAGAAAAACAAGCCTCTCCATATTTTTCATACCTTCTGGCAACTTATCCAGATTGGTGCAGCCTTCAAGATTTAATCTTTGAAGATTATACGCCTTGGACAAGGCTGACAGGTCAGTCAAATTAGTTGCATAACTTAGATCCACCAACTTCAGCCGTGGTACTTCCTGTGACAAGCAAACAGAAAACGGTTACTACCAATCCATATGTACCAGACCAAATTTCACCTATTATGCATGAAGATCAGTGGATGGTGTAAACATTATTGTATCATTAAGATAATGAAATTTTTTCTCATGTATACGTGCATTTGCATTTAAAACAACCGAGATCATACTCAGATGTAGAAATGAAGAAATGGCACAGAAAGACACACCTTAACAGCTTTCCAAACACGTTGAATCTCCTTACTATATGGCAGCCTGAGATCAATAAGATTCTTTGGGCTGAAGTCTGCTGGCAGTTCAGGCAATTTAAAGTTCTCCCAGTGGAGATACCGAATCTCTTGAAAAGCGAAGTCAAGTCCTTCGGGAGTTTTTACTTTACAGTTATGAGGACAAATAGAGTCATAGATTTTGAGGTATCGCAAATACAACGGGTTGAAAACATCGACAAATCTGTTGCTGTCTACTGGTATTCCACGTTGATCAGCTTTGTTCGTGTCTAGGATAATACCTCTCACCTTTTTCGGTTCAAAAAAAAAGAAGAAGTTAGCACAATGCATTAAAAGTTTTAGAGGGGTTTGTGATTCCTTTTACCTTTTTTTTCGGGTTGGCCTCCTCTTTTGAGAGTAAAGTAGAAGTGATTTCGGCATGATCGAACATTCTTCTCCCCGACATATTGTCCTCGGATGAACCAAGTATCTTGCCAAATTCAGAGAGTAGATTATGCATCTCTATCCGGCCAGCAGAGAGACAAATCAAAAACTTCTCAGCAAGATTTTTAACAGCTACATCACCCGACACAGAGACTTGTTGATCAAGTAAACACTTTACATAATCTTCTTCCTCTGATCTGAAGAAACAAGCTATGTCGAGAAACGCATCCTTCTGATTTTCAGTCAGAGTGTCATAACTGATTCTAAATTCATTTAGGATAATGGGATTGCACTCATCTGGTAGCTTTACTAGTTTTTCTTCCCAGCGAGCCTCTTCTTTACCACAAAGCTCCTTTCCCAGCTCCTCGAGGGCTCGTGGATTGCCTCCAGCATAGTCCACAAACTTTTTGGTTAGCTTTGGAAAATTTCCAACGGTACTGAAAACTTCATCGTAAAAGGCATGAAGCTTAAAGAGCTTTGAGGCTTCGGTATCGTTCAAACCAGGGACCACATAAATATGGTGAACCAATGCTGCGATCGATGACTTGTCACGTGTTGTAATGATAATCTTGCTTCCCTTCTGAATCCATTCACGATTCTGGAGTAGAAAATACACTTGGTTCTTGTTGCTCACATCATCCAAAACAAGAAAAATTTTCTTTTTGAACTTTATAGCCTCATTGAAGGGTTGACCTTTTAGAAGCTTGTTCTGCAGCCACTTGTCCCCTTCCACCCCTCCGGACTTCCCACGGATGCCGCGGATATTCTTTTTAATCACAAAATTGTGTTTACCCACATTGAAATATTTTTCAGCTAGAGCGGTTTTACCAATCCCAGGCATTCCAACAATTCCAAAAATTTGAGTTTCAGGGGAATCAATATTCATCATCTCTTTCAACTGATCCATTAAAACGTCAAAGGAAGGCGTTTCAGAGGAATGACTGCCACCAGAACTTACAGGTGAGATATCCTGAGAAAGAACAATTTGTCTGCTTACTGGCTGAGCTACCACTTGTTTTACCGCGGAAACGATCTCTCCAATGAGCTTCGCCTCATTGTTGCTATAATACAAGTGAGAAAAAATCAATGAGACTCTTGAAAAAGAAATAGGATGAAAAGGTCAAACACAAATTTTTCTAGCTTTTTACCCGCTTTTCTCCAAAGTCAAGCCCATCTTGTCTGGAGCAGACATTAAAGCCTTCTCCCAAAGCGCCATATTGGGTCGACTATGTCTACCTCCTTGATATAGTTTTTCGGCTACAATATTCTTCAGCCCTCCTACATCCTCCGGTTTCACGTCAAAGAAGATTGGGATCATTTTGACTTTATCTTTTTTGACTTCGTCCATTATCTTCACGAGCTCGTCCAAACACCAACCTGATTCAACGTACTTGGCCGAAAAGATGCACAATGCGATTTGTGATTCCTGGATTCTCTTGAAAAGTATACGTTTATCTTCGCTCCGGATTTCATCTGAGTCAATGTAACTATTGAGAGGGTTATGTAATTAGTATATAATCTAGGTCCAT
>OVAQ01001520.1:6822-17323 GCA_900406345.1 Erysimum cheiri
GCTTTTTGGGAAAATCTACGTGAAGTAATAATAACAAAAGAGCTTTATTAGAAAACTCTTATTAAGCCGCAACAACAAGCCTGCCAGAGAAACTATCATTAGCGTTGTTCGTCTTCTCCTTTTCTCTCTTTTCTTTTCTTAAAAAAAAATACAGTACATTTTTTTGGACAAATAAATAATTAATTGTTAGTATAATTTAAAATATTTAAAGATCTCAACAGGCTTTATTTATTTATGGGCATGCAAGTGTGTGTGTGGAGAAGACGAGGAATATAAGCTGACCGGAACGGTGCTGCCCGTTCTGACCGTGTTTTTGGCAGTCAAATAAAAAAAAAACGGGTTCGCGGGAGATCGTTGAAAGTGAAAGCGACGTCACTTGGAATTGGGGGCAAAGTAGTTGAAAGCTCTTCTTATTTAAGGCTCTCTCCGCACCAGCTTCTAGTTTCTCCTGGTCAAACCTTTGTGTTTTGTGGGGGCTCTTTTTTTCTTACTATTTTTAATACAGTACTTTACCTTATTATTAATGCAACTAAGATTCGGAAACCCCCATTTATGAAAATAATGTTAAAAATGAAAAAAGTACAATTATATGTGGGGAATATGAATATCACACCATAAACATGAAATAACTTAGCTTTTACAATGGTTGTGATTATCAGCCACAAATAAATATTAGTTGTATAGAAACTAGTATCACCATTTATCTTTTCCAGCTAATTTTAATCTGTTCTTATCATTTCGTTATTGCTTACCAATTTGTTTCTTGACAAAATATTTTTTGCGAAATTGGTAAAAGGCCTTTTGCGCTGTGTCAACGATTAGATTCAGTAATCGTTATACAATTGAATACCAAAATTAGGTTACTGTAAAAAAAAAAAAAGTTAGGTTACTGTATTAGTCTTTGCTGTTTTTTTTCACAACGTAACTTTCGCAGAGATGAAATTGAAAGAAGCCTTTTGAATTGAGTTTTGTCAAAATTTTGGTGGAAGAAACTGTAGAGACGGCAAAGACAAAATTTGGCCAAGTTCCACTGTGGAGTAGTATGGCGTGCTCGATATGACTTTACTACTGTTTCACAATACAATTTAACAGAAACTTGTCTTTTAATCAAATGAAAAAGTTTTCTTCCGATATTTGCTCATCATTCAATGAACACATTGAGTAGTGCATAAAGTAAAATAAAAAAGCAAATACATTTGTTACCCTGTAAATATCACACATTATATGCTTACCCCATGTGGTGGACTCTTTTATTTTCATTATGATGAAAGGTTCTAGAAAAAAAACTAAAGTGACAAGAAACAGTCATTTCAGAAAACATTCCAAGATAATGTTTACAATTATTTATTTGTGTGGTTTTGGGAAAAATCAGCTGTTATGCAATGAGTGAATTTACAAACTCTTTTAAAATCTCCCACATTTTTCATATTCATAATTATACTCGGAAGACATTTCAAAATCTAAAAACAATAAGAGATCTCCCTTGTCATCAAAAGAAACACAGCTGAAGAAGATTTTATCAACTATTATAAATAAAATCTAGAAACAATAAAAATATATTAAAATATTCGACAAAAATATGCCTCCTAACGTTTCAACTTTCAATCCAGGAATAAAGGTAACAAACAATATAAGAGAGAACACAAATTTACAGAGAGGAAAGATTACCAATGCAACAAAAAAAAGAAGACACGGCCGCAAACGCCATAATCTGGAGAAAACATCCTAAATGAAAAAAAAGCAGTGGCAGATGCAAACGCTGAACGCTGTTTTACCAATTAAGTGAGTTTTCGCCAGAGAGATCCTTTGGAAGCAGCTAAGCACTTGACTCTCGGGAATACAAAGCCTGTCTTTGGTGGGTTACCATCTACCAGAGTGTTCTCATATATTTCTCTGCACTCTTGTACTACCTGTTTTCGTCACCATTAACCATTTTGATATTAAGAATTCTTCCTTTTCAGTCAAACTCTTAGTCTTTCGTACCAATTTAAATCCCGTAACAATAGAGTAAAATTCATGTGATTCGCTACCAAACTAAACCTGCGTTGTCCTAAACAAAATCTGTTCCTAAAGATAGAGTTTGGTGATTACCTCTTTCGTGTCCTTTCTTGGTATGCCTTCACGCAGTCCAACAAGCTTCTCCACGACCTCGGCCTGCGTATCATATATTAGAGGTTATGTGTTTTGAGGAAAAATTATCTTGCAATCCAAGAGCAGGCTTTATTTTTTTTATTATTTACCGGGCAGTCAGGCTGGTGCTCAAGAATGTTCGAGTACACAAGTGTAAATGCATCTAGACTCTCTGCGGATGCAAGTTCTCTCAGATCGCTCATTATTCTGATTCTGCTCTCCACTTTCTGCAACACAATATCAATGGACATATTAATCAGTACTTAAATGAAATATAAAATTATTCAGGTTTATATGAGTCAGGCTAAAACTAACTTACCGATGCGCTTATATACTCCCTAAAGAAATCCATGAGAACCTCCTCGTCTAACCTCATCCGTTCAATGGTTTCTTCCTTGATGTAATTTTTCTGTAATTACACGCGTCAACCCAAGGTCCAGTGCGTATGTTTACAGATGAATTAGAAAAGTTAAATGGGGAAACCTGTGTTAGGAGATGATCAACATAAACAACGACTGTTTCTTCCAGGCAAGCTTCAACAAATCTTCTAAATGATCTTTCTTCGACATACCTGCATCACCATTCACCACCAAGACCTCAATAGAGTTGTGGTGATACAAGTTCTGTTACACAAAAGGGGACGTGGAAACTTACATTTTCACATCTGTGAAATAATCACCAAAAGTTGCCACGAGGTACTCAGTAACCTGTCCCTCGCACCATTCTATAAAGGAAATAGCTAGGTTAAGTACAAAATCATAGGACAAACAAACCAAGAACGCATACCAAGTAAATATGTTATGTCACTGAGAAATAAGATGTCCAAAATGGATGAAAGAGCAAAGCTTGATTCTTAAATGAATATGTCATAAAGAACAGAACTATTAACATTAAAATAACATAACGAAAAATCAATGCGGATGAGAATCTATTAATAATCAATGGAAACCAGTGGCACAAGCAACAAGGAGATGACAAAGCCTCGACTGTCTCTATTCACACATTTACAAAGCTAACAAATTAGTCCTTCACAATGGTAGATACCTTTCTGGTAAAGCTTGACAAGTAATTCCTGAACTCCTGGATCCTCAAAGATAACGCGAACTGTTTGATGCACTGCTTCCTGCAATTAAAGGATCAGATGGGACTTGTGTAAAGATTGGAAGATCAAGTTAAAATTTTCATCTCAACAGCCATCTGGGCAGCTACAAGGCCATTAATATAACGGCAAGAACCACATTCAGATTGAAGATGGGAGAGAAATAGGAACTTTGACACACCTTAGCCACCTCCAAGAAACCTTTGCAGGTGTCTTCAAAATTCACCTGACAGAAACATCACAGAAGAAAGCATTTTCTTAGTATGCAAACAAGGGTGCAGGCAGATTTAGATGTGAAGTATAGAGGGACTGAGAGTGGCATGATGCATTGGATTTGACACTTCCGATTAAAAGAATAAATTGCAGGGAAATTGAGATCAGAAAATGGCAGCTGGATTACCTGCTCCGCGTAGTTCTGTGGAAGAGCTTCTAATGTGCTATTACTCAACTCCATTGCAAGATCATAGCAGCGAAGGTTGTTGTTTATCTGTAGGAAGTATTAACAAAAGTAAATATTCGTTGAAACATGGGATAATGACAATAGCGCCATTAAAAGAGACATGTTTTGACATACCATAGCGCAGAGAGGTTCCAGACCAATATCAGAAGCAGGTTCTTCTACTCTCTTCTTTTCAGCTGCTTGGAAATCGATCATAACCTGAAGTAATCAATAATATGAATCAAAACATAGAACAAGCTCATGCCCTATGCCACAAAACTTTCGAAACTTAAAAGGCATAAGAGTTAGACAACAAACAAAGGACAGACTGTTGCAGGAATTTTACAATCAGCTTAAATCACAATGAAGAGAAAAAAAAAACTAGTAGAATAGAGAGAGAGAGAGAGAGACAACAGGGTAAATGGAATTGACATTAGGGTGGAATACGGATAAAATCTGGAAACTGGTAAGTCTCCAACACTAACTTTCACATATTTCCTAGAAGAAAGCGAGAACGAATCGAAGTTTCTGAGTATATAGTCAACAAAAAGACCGAGTAGGGAAATGAAATATCTCCAATTATAAACCATTTCAGTTCATAGCCAAACAAAAAAACTAGGGGAGACCAAAAAATGACTTTGCAACCTCTTTGACTTACCTGAATAATAGCCAAAGCAATCCTGTACAGCATAACATCGGTGCTATTATCTCTGACAATTTGCACTTGCTCTCCAAGTATTCTGAATAGATCTACGGCAGCCGGTGTGTATAATTTTCCTTCCTCTGTTTTCTTAGGTGGTTGCACCTTATCCGCCTCAAGGATATTCATGTACCATTTCTGCAACCAAAGAGGATTGGCACCTTAAGTCTAATCAAAAAGAATCAATAAACCTCAAAAATCAGCAGAGAAGGTATGCATGTCATTACCTTCGTTGTGGCTTGCATTCTTTCAACATATGCATTCATTAGAGGATCCATCGAACCACTCTCAGAACACACTTGAGCTAGTGAATCATCAACACCAAGTGCAATCAAGTTTTCTTGGTACTCTACCACCCAACCAGTCACCTAGCAAGATCCAAAAGAGAGAAGATATATCAATCACTATAGAATGTCCGATGCACAAAGACAAGGGAAAACAAATGAGGCATATTGTGAGGACATAGTTGACAATACTTATGGGAGCCACAAAGTACTATTCCCTTTTAAATTTTCCATATTCTTCCCTGTCAAATAACTCACACTAGATTGACATTTGCTTGAATATCATGCATGGTTGATTAAAAAAGTCCTTATTCGGCCAGAAAAAACAGAGCCATAGCACCAAAAGCAAAATTGCGAAGTCTGAGTTGCTATACAAAGATGGCAAGAACACTCCTACGAGTCAAGCTTTACACACCTTTAAAATCTCTATATTTGTCAGATCGTTTGCCCTATCACTGAGCAATCTGAGCATTTGTATGAATCTCTCGGTATACAGGTTCACCATAAGCTGAAATATCTCGTATCTGCCAACATGGAAGATTGTTAAATGAACATTTCTCCTTGCGAGAAAATATTTTTAAGCTGTAATCTTTTCTTGTTCGACCAGAAAAAAAAAAGAAAGAGAAAGTTGATATGGGAAAAAACCTCGGAGGAAAACAAGGAGCCACATAGTCATAAATATCTCCAAGTTCCTCTCCAATCTAGTTGTCAAACACAATAGCAAGAGTGTGAAAACCCCAGTTAATTAAAAAATATTTGTGAAAGATAACAGAAGAAACGAGGTTGATATCAATTGTCATAACCGTGGAAAAATAGAATAGTTAACATTGGGGATTAACGTCTATGGAACAGGAACAGCAAGATAAGATGGTCAGGTCAATTAGGAACGTTTGCAGCAGAACAGTAACATACTAGATCATCAGCCATATTCATTAAGAACCAAAGAAAAGCCTAAGTAATTCAGTCAGCTAAAGAAGATCTACTGAAACGCCTAGTAGAAAAATAGTTGAGTAACAAGTTGTAAAGTTTAATGAACTTCAGAAAAGAGACAATGAAGAAGAAGTGCATGCAAGCAAGGGAATCAGTCGCACAAACCGTTCTAGCTTCCTCCAAAGCTGCTTTTAGATCTTCAAATACAAGCTGGTCAATAATTCAGTGTTAGGATGACCTCACAAAAAAACACATTACTTAAAGCTATTTCACCAAAGGAAATTTTCAAAAAAAAAGTCCCACCGTCAAAAGCCTGTTGAATCTATCTTCAACTGACTTTCGAATTTGCTCGTAGCATTTATCCTTGTAGCCTTTCCCTTGTACTTTTAACTTCTGTTGTGCAAGACCCTTTGACGAAGCTGACGTTGTAGTAGATTTCCTGGATTCAGCACAACAAACATAAGACATGTCACAAGTGACTATGGGGACTTCAATAAAATACCATTGCTTTTCAGGAGACTAGTTCAGTGCATAAAATATCTTAGTTAAATCCACAGTGAAAAAATTAAAGAGATCTTTAATAACAGCTGAGAAATAGATCAAGAAGGATATAAACAAAAAACATCATACTCACTTGCCAGGCCTTCGAGGATTTGCAACAGATGCCATCGCACCTTCTCCCTCAGCCTCTGCTGCTTCTTCAGCAAGTTGTTGATCAAGAATTTCTTGCATCTCAACAACCCTTTGACAGAAGAGACCATTGTAAGTTAGTACCAGACTAAGTTAACCAGGTCACTTGAAAAGAAGTCTACTGAATAGGAGACATCATCCCGTGTTTAGGGAACTTCAAATGCCAACATTAAAATCCATGATATTGCAATGTATGTTGCATGAAAGTAGAAAGAGACAATTTGCTTGTCCAAAAATGGTTGTCACGGTAACACAATAACTTCTTTATCCTACTTTACCAATTTGAACTGATCTTGATACTATCACCAGAATGTATATGAATACACAATCTTCCTTGCTTATTAAAATAGACATGCAACAAATACTGAAAAGTAAAAATATTGGTAATATATGCAATAGATAAAGGTGAAGGATGTCTTTGGCAGGTAATCATACCTTAAAGCACGAACCAGCGTTTGTGGACTGCAGAACAAAGAGATACATTAGTAACAGAGTAAAAATTGTTTATCACTAATTTTAAGATAAACTAAAAGATATGTAACATTTGATATCTTGGCAGAATTAAGAGCTAAACAACAATGAATAGCTTATTTCAACATGGAGCAAACTCCAAAGGTGTACTTAAGCCCTACGATCTGCCTAACAGCATAAAACAGATACCAGAGAATTACATAAACTATGTCTTGTCATATACAAACGCTCATATCTATCTACCGAATAACTGGTACAGTCCAATTATGCCATTCTCATCCCTTGACATTGCTTTCTTCCCTGATCTAACACAGTTTTCTAGTCTCATTCTTATTAAAAACCAGCAAGGATCATAATACTAAAATAAGGCAGTAGAGGTTAACACAATTGGAATTAGACAGAGAGGTCGAGCATAACCATATATTTACTCAAAAAATACCTTTCTTTAGAAAGTTTGTAATAGTTGGAAACATGACCCCATAGTGTCTTCTCGAATGTTTCCCACGTTCTATCAACATCTTCAAAATACTCCCTGAACCCATCAAAAGTCAAAACAAATCTTCAGAAACTGGTGTGCATGATCACGTAAAAAGATAAGACAGTCCAGAGGCGGGATCAAATCATCATAGGCACTATCAAAAGAACAACAGCTCCATGTACTGCTCATTTACTTAAGCATAGAGACCTAGTTTCCTAAATTTCCAGCTCGTAATCATTTAGCAGTCCAGTAACTCTTGAATTAAAAGCTTTCAGGCCCGCTTCATGTAAGTATGAAAAGCAAAGTAAGGAAAAGAGTGGAACAAATACAAACCTTAGCCTCCCAACCTCCTCTCCAGCAGCTGCTAAGGCAAATCTCCGTTTACCATCAAGTGCTGTTAGTCTCTATGGAAGAACACAAAGAACGTTATGTCTTACACCAGACGTTCACTTTTTCAAAAAGTGATGCAGTCAGAAATGCCTGGAATCCATAGGAAGAAGAACTTATGCTACCTCGTAAGTGTTAACAATTTCTTTATCGTCACTCAGAGACTCCCGAGCTGCCGCAGCTTCTACAGAAATTGACATCATACCTTCTACATCCTAGAAAAAATGACAATATTTTATGTAATTAGTTGATATAAACTTGGAAGCATTTAAACAGCTGAGAAGACCATGAAGGGCTATAAGTTTCCGAGTTCCAGATTAAGTTAGCAGGACAATACTGAACCAAAAAACTGTTTGAGCAATAGAATCAGTGCCCGTTGGCGTATCTACCTTAAGAGTTTTGTTTAGATTATTCCTGGCATTACTCAGCAGCTTTATTTGGTCATGATTGTCAATCAAAGTTTGACATTCCTGACAAAGCCTGTGGCACAAGCAGTGAAGTTAGAAGGAAAAACTACAAAAGTTGGTCACTCAGCTTCAAGAATCTCTGGCCAAGGAAAAGCATACTTGTCGATAGAAATGAAATTATCCCGCAGTTGATAAATGGTTTTCTCAGATGAAGAAAGCGACTCTAACCCAGCTTGAGCTTGTTCAACCTGCAGTTTATCAACAGCTATTATTAACCCAAAAAAGTTAGAATCCAAAAAAGACTAGATTAAAACTTTACCTGCTCAGCAACCATGGTACTGAGCTGTGCATCATTCGCCTGATTGAAACAAACAAGCATCACCAGTAAGTTCATAATAAGTTTCACCAGTAAGGTCATTACATTTCCAGAAAAATTGATAATAAAAAGAGAATGATAGCATAATCAAAACCTAACAATTCAAACTTAGCATCGCTCAGAAATAACTGGATACTCAGTGGAAGCGATAATTCAAAAGCCAATTCAGTTCCGATTGCAATTGAAAGCAAGAACGGCAAACCTGTTGACGAGCGATGTAATCAGCCTTGATTGAAGAAATAGACTGCAAAAGTTCAGGTAAGGGTAAGAGCTTCGCCACCTCCCGCACAGCCGCCTCCTTTGCTTCCACACCAAGATCCTCGACCATCATCTTCGCTAGATCACCTTGTTAACGAACTCCGATCCTAAATTGAACCCCGTCTCTGCAAAAACAAAGAAGAGAATTCATTGAGGACTCCGAAACAATCTCTATAACGCAGAGGAGAATCAAGAGATCTGAAATACGAAACGAAAAAGGCCAAATAGACGCAACCGAATAAGTCATTGAGCAATATCAATAGCCAAATGTGCGATTCTCCAACTTCAATTACTTGGTCGTTGTCTATCCTCCGTAGCTGGTTCTGAAGATCTAACAATGGTATTGAAGGCAGATCAGCTGGAAGAGAAACAAACCTCCGGAACGAGTCTCGTCTCGTCTCGTCTCGCGGCTCTAATGGAAAGTTCTGAAACGCTTAAAATCCTTCGCCTCGCCGATTTTGATTTTTTCTTTTTTTGCCAGCTGTTGTGGATTGTTTTTTTCTTTTTCACAAACGCTAACGCTAATCCGGTGAACAAAACGCATGTACCAAGTCCAAGACCATTCTCCGGTTGTTCTATAAACGTGTAATGTATTTGGTTTTTGAAATTTGTATTTTGTTTTTAGAATAACTAGGTCGGTACCCGCGTGTACACGCGGGGGTCTTCTTGTAGTTCAATTTTTTTGTGGTTTGTTTTTGTTTATTTTTTGTTTTTGTTTTGATTAAATATTTGTTTTCCTTAATCATTTTATAAAATAACATTCTGGTATGGAAAAATAGGAGAAACTTATTGTTATTTGAAATCCTCACACTTAAAATAATCATTAAAGATCTAATGCTTAAGTCTTAATTAATAATCGAATTTATGTCTTGTGATTAATATGATTCACTAATTCCTTTATTTTTAACGGCGATGTATCTTAGTTGATAGCTAAGAAGACCATTAGATTTGAAATGCTTCTTATAAAAGCTCATTAAACATAATCAAAAGCCCATGGAAGCCTTAAAATTTGTATATGCGTCATATTTTTGTTCTTACTGAGCTGTTTTCTTCTAAATTTGTATCTGCTTATTGTTTTCCTTCTTCGCTGGTTAATACGTTCTTCTGGATGTTCATTGACCGAACACATTGAGAGGGAGGTGATTTCACCATTTCTCAATAGAATCTTGATATTTATTATGGATATATAACTAATATTCATATAGATGTTTTTTTCCACATATTGACACACTGAGAGGGAGGTGATATTTTTCGTAAATACTACTAAAAGAGTACCATGAAATCCATGGCATGAAACCAACATGTTATAATGAGTTAATTCACCAAGTAACATATATTATTAATATATTTGGACGAAATGTTTTTTACAAATAATTTGTATTAAAATTTTACAAATCATGGAACTTTTAAAGCTAAGAAACAAAACCTGAAATATGAATTTTGAGATGAATACGATAGCTTATATTTCATTTTTATTTTGTTTATTTTTCTTTTTGTATTTACGAAAAAGATACAAAAATTCAATTAAAAACAACCTCTCTCTCTTGTTCATAAGAAAAGCTTACGACCACCGTTTCTTTATTTTCTCCGTCGTGTCTCCCACGGCCGATCTTAATTCTTCTTCATTTCATCTCCTTTTTTATCCACCGGAAATAGCAAAATTACCCAATTATCACATAATCCTAACAGAGTAGAAATGTCGAAGATGAATATGGCTTGAATTTTACAATAATTATGGATATTAAGCTCTCACCTTAATATCTCTCTCTCGGTTTCTAGGTAAGTGATGATTGTTTTAACCGATTCAAATCTTTGCTTCACCTCCGATTGCAGTTTCCAGAGGTTTTCAATC
>OVAQ01001522.1:192-17307 GCA_900406345.1 Erysimum cheiri
CAGATAAGCCCTCAGTCATGCACTCACCTTAACAATATGATCCTAACAACAAACACAACCAGGAGAGACTCTCCTTACGTCTGAAACAGTCCAGAAACGCCCTACAACAAACCACACAACCCAAAAGCAACCTTAAGCAAACTGGACAAAAATAACAGAAACGAACAGTCTCAAAGNCAAACAGTCTCAAAGACGAAACCCTAAAATCGAAACCAACCATTAACTTTCAAATCCCTCCAGGGAAACGCTAGCCCTAGCCGTCACGGAGCTTCCCACCAAATTTTGTGCCGATCAGAAATCAGACAAGACCACGATCTCAGTTACAACCCCCGCTGGTCCTAACTCGCGCCTGAGAAAACGTGTCTCACAAAACTGCCAATAACTCATTGAATTTAAACCCAAATTCAATTCTGTAAAACGGATAATGACGGTAAAGGAGTTGGCAACAACTCCACCAAATTTCGTTACCTTTGACAACGATTTGATATCACAAAACCGTTTTCTCCCAAACCCTAACGAATCTGCTCCTTCTCTTTCTTTTTCTTTTCCTCCCTTACAGAACGAAAAGTGGCTAACCAAAGCCCTAATTTCGAGTTCCCTTCTTTTATAGGCATNAGGATGGAGAGGAAGAAACTGAAGAAGAGAATGAAAATGAGGATGTAGAGGAAGGTACTGAAGAAGAGGACGAAGAATATGAGGAAGTGGAGGATGGAGAGAAAGGTGACGAAGACTATGAAGACGAGGAAGATGTAGAAGAATATGATGAAGAGGACGAAGACTATGAAGAAGAAGATGATGTAGAAGAATATGAGGAAGAGGAAGAAGTTTATGCAGAAGATTTAGAGGACGATGATGAAGAAAGCCAATGTCTACAAGAATCTAGGGAAAAGCAGGAAGGTGACTTGAAAGATGTTGACAATAGCCTCAAATGCTACGAGTTAGTAGAAGGGGAGAACTATTGCAAGCTTTTCCGAATACAGTTTGATATCCTGGATTCGAGGTGAATTATTTTTTTAATATTTATTTCATGTGCTTTTGTCATATTGATTTGTAGTTTACCTCCACGTTAGTTCTTTACTAATTGTTAATTCATGTATCTCTTGAGCCTTTATAGCAAGACTATGCTGAAGTGTGAATTGACCGGCGAGGCAGCACTGGCATTTGACAATGAGGTTAGGAACTGTGATGATGAATTGCCAATCTGTGTTATACGATGGGGGCTTATTGATGTTTACAATGGTATGATTTGAAACTTCTATTTCAAAATAGTTGCGAATTTTTTGATTTGATTATATTTAAAGGGCTTAATCATTTTTGTATGATAGGTGAGAAACTAATAACCAATACGTATTGTACTGATGTTAAACTAAATCCTGATACGCCAGAGGTTGACAATCTCAAATCACTGTGAGTACTTCTGTATTTAAGTTAGCAGTATTTCATTATTTTTGTGGTAACTACTTGCGTGCTAATACTGTAAATATACTATCGCAGGCTACCACGTAAAAAACGTCAGCTCTACCGTTTGGACCGAACAGTAGTTTGATCGTGAAAACAGAAGATACCCTTGCTTGAGATCTTTATAAGAGAAGCTACCAAGTTTAGAGATTTTAGGCGTTTTTATTTTTTTGGTCGGTTTTTGGATTTAAATTATTAGTAGTTATTTTAGAGTCAAACATTGATGAGTCCTATTAAGTTGTCGATTTTGATTAGAGTTTGAGTTATTGGCAAGATCAACAGATTTAATCACGGTAATCATCTTTTATTTAACATACATAATGATGTTTATTTATTATCATCTTTTATTTAACATACATAATGATGTTTATTTATTATTATTATTAATACCAATATATATACATGCGTGTTATCATGATTCCATACAATGAGGAAAATAATAGCAGCAATGTCTATAATTAGTGACGCATAATTTTATGTAACTTATAAAATATTATTTTTTATGTTTATTTACAGTTATCTAAACATTATGTATAATTTTGACGGCTACCTTGCTATTATCAATATCCTAACCTGTGTTTATCTTAGCCCCAAAAAAAAATAAAAGGATTTATAATGAGTCCATATGGTGAGATTTTAATATTTATCATGAGTCCATATGTATCTTAAACCATATTTCATATCTTCGTTCACACGATTGTTTTAAAAAGTAAAATTAACATTTACGCATATATGGCGTGTAATTGGGATTGTGATATATGATATATATACAATTTCCGGATTATCACCGTTAATATTTCACTTTTAGAATATACTGTGGATTCATTGTAGGAATTGATATTTTTTTTGGAATAATTTTTATGTACATATACCATATAAAAATCCCGGAGATAACTTTAAGTAAAAATTACAATTTAAAATTTGTAAGTAGATAATCATTATGGATATATACCATATCGTAAAAATATGGAATTATAAATAATTAACTTTAAATTATCGATTGGTAACCTTGATTTCAATATAAATATTGGTTCATGTGTCGAGAAAAACATATACCAAACAAAATATTGTTTTTCAACCATGGCCAACCTTGTCTATAATGCTATGAAGAGAAATTTTGGAAAGCGAGAATACTTACTTGACGTGGGCTCTCTGAATGCATTCGTTCACGAGTGGAAAATCAAAGTGAAGATCCTTTCAAAATTCAAGTGTTCGTTTAATTCGTACGAAACACTTGATCTGGTCTTAGTTGACGCAAAGGTACGTACAACATATTTTCGTTGTTAGAAATAATGGGTTTCGTTATAGTGGTCATTCTAGAATATAATTATATATACCATGCATATTAAATACATATGTCTCTTGTTTTGTTCCCCATCCAGGGAAAAAAAATACACGCGGTTATGGGAAAACAATTTGCTGATCGTTATTCAGAGAGGCTAATAGAAGGAACTTGGATAAGTTTATCAAGTTTTGGACTCAGTAGGGCTATTGGAAATTTTAGGCCAACAGATCATAGATTTATGATACACTGGCAAACAAGCACGTGGTTTAAAGAAATCATGTCCTTAAGTTCAGACGAATTCTACTCTTTCGTTTCTTTTGAAGATATCAAAAGTGGATCTCTGGATCCAAACAATTGTGTTGGTAAGTAATTTTTATCCCATAATAAAGACAATCGGAAGTGATTAAAATTGTTGCGTTTTTATTTTGTTGAACGTTTAAAAAGTTATTCTTTAACATTACTTTAAGATTTGATTGGTAGAGTTACAAATGTGGGCAACACTAAAGAAGAAGGACCTCCTGATAATGATTTTAATGAAATATTCTTTGAGCTGGAAAATGTCCTGTAAGTATTTAATTAATTCATGTTATGTTTTTCTTTTAGATTAGTTAAATTATTATAAACTAAAAATTGTTGTCTTTCTTAATGAAGCGGTGATCGTCTGCCATGTCGTTTACCCAAACAATATGAAAATGATTTTTTCAATGGATGGAGACATTGCGTAGATCACATTGTCGTATGTATAATGAGATTTGCAAAGCTCGAGATTAGTCAAGGTGATCTAAGTAGTATCAATATATTAATATTTTAATTTTTATATGATCTCATTTTTGTATATGCTAAAATTTTAAGGCACATGGAGAGCCACAACAGCGCATGGTTGCACGAAGGTTTTGTTAGATCCTTTGTATGTACACGTTAGTCGTATGAAGGATGTGTTTGCCGAAATGGGGACTACAGATTAAAATTGCGCTATGCTGGTTTTCGTACTATTTAAGAGGTTTTCTGATGATAGAGCGGTTTTCCATTCTTATCATTATTTTTTAAAATATACTTATATTTTTATGTAATGGATTTTATGCGTTCGTTATTACCAATCTATATTCTAAGTACGTTCGTTTTGTTTAAACATTAATATACCTTTAAAGAATAACATTCAATATTTAATATTGGTCTATATACATAACTATTTTGATAAGATCCAAACATTAATGCATGGTACCAAACTCTGACTATTGATTCTTACGATATGCATGCATGCGTTGAAAAACTCAGTTGACCTGATTGCTTCGAAAATATAATTTACTTTAAAGTCCAAAAATATTGTGATAATTGTAGACTTGGTATTAAAGCGTTCGCCATCCTAATATATTAATTAGTCTATAAAGAGAAAAAAAATGCATCCATATGATGATATAGCTGATCTGAATCGTTCTAAATTCGACTGGGCAATAAAGGTGAAGGTTTTGAACATCTGGACTGTAAAATCTTCGAACGGTCGACTATCCGTGCATCTTATTTTAGCTGACGGGAAGGTATCTCCAGTTGTTAGATTTATCATCTATTTTGATAAGATTCAAATTGTAATGAGTTCAAGTGAAAATTCGTAAATCTTTGATTTATTTTGCTTGGGTATAATAAAAGGATAGAAGCCAAAATAAGGCATAGCGTAATGCAGCTTTTCGCTTCTTCGTTTGAAATTGGGGATTGGAAATCTATCCATCGCTTCCGTCTGAATGTCATAAAGGATGATTATTACAGAACGACAAAACATCGTTATCGCGTTATTATGCAAGACTCTACCATTGTCAACCCGATTCCTAGAGTTGATTATTACTCTTCTTCAGATGTGTGTTATACAGTTTTTGATGTCGATTTCAAGGACGTTATAAATGACAAGTTAGACTCAACGTTTTTGATAGGTGAGATACCCTACTTGTAAGTTTATCCATATTATTAGATATCTAACTCGAAGTTTTTTTTTTTATCTTGAATCATATTTGGTTGGTTTCGTTGTGTTTGTTTTTGAATTACATTTCTTCGATCAGAGCAGACAAATTGAGGATTATGCTTCCGTCAATTTTGAGATCCAGAACGCAAGGTTACATCTTTGAGAGCATGTAATGCGTTTACAATAGTTGATATTAGAATAGACTAAATAAAAAAGGATTCTTATGCAGAAATGATATTCTCGAGTGTACTGCATACGGAGAAGTTGCTGAAAAATTTTACGGAAAAGTGAAAGATGTAAACCTGGAAGGAATGGTCTGCGTTCTACGATGGTGGGGTATTCACAATGAAGGAGGTATTAGACTTAATCTATTCAATTATCGTTTATGTTGGCTCAAATTATTTAGATAATTAATTTAACCGAGAAAAATATAGACGCTATTCGGATTCAGTCTGTTGGAAGATGCAGTCAGTTGGATATAAATCCTGATATGCCCGAAGTGCAGGAGTTTCTAGACATGTAAGTATATAATTCATGTTTTTTAACATAATTTAGCGTCGTGAGATACGTTTGTAACTGGGAATGTGTAACGTGTCGGGGTACCTATTGACGATGATCTAGAGTCAACGGCTCATTGTGGTGTTGATGGCGCGAGAGACTCTGCTTCTTCTTAGTTTTGAAGATTTCCCTGGTTTCTTATATTTATTGAAAGACTCAGTTTTACATTCGTGTATCGGAAAACTCTGTTTTACATTCGTATACCGGATTTGGTTATCTTTATTTTTTTGGTATTTTATGGTCCTGATTAATCATTTCGATATATGGTATAGTTATCTGCCTTAAAATAGAAAAATCCGTAATTTCGTAAGATTATGGATATTCATGCATTATTTCCTATTATCGTTGCCGAAAAAAACAAACAAAAATTTCATATTATCATTATCATTCAAAAAATTCACTTATTATTCAATAAATATAAATATATATTTATATGCATTAATGTATATTTCACTAATGTTATATGTAAAGTTAATGTATATTTCACTAATGTTATATGTAAATAATGTTACATTTTTTTCATATCCTATTATTAATGTTATTAATTTATATCCAATTTTCAATCATGTGCTGTATATCTTTACGAGTAGTGGTTTTGGTAATATGACTTATATCGTTATAAATATTCCTAAATTATCTTACCGTATTTAAAGAATTAAAAATACAAAATTTTACAAATAAAATCATAACGATTATATGGTATTGTATATTAAAACTTTTTTTTTTTTTTTGGGTCACCGTATATTAAAAATGTTAAATTTCCTTTCATATAGATTTGTTAATATCCCATTCACATAAAAAAAAAAAGAAGGAAAAAGTCTTTTAATAAGTAAAAACCCTAGCATCGAATATCTTATATAAATTGAAAACATATAATGTTATGAGTTCATTATTCAGGCATACAAAAATCCTATTTCTTTCTCTTCTTAGCAGTTAAATCCTCATTCATACGATTCATCATGTTTCAGCAAAGCACTAGCAGTGTTGTTTGCATTGATGAGATAGATCTTGTTTGTAATAGATACGAAATCAGAGTCAAAATACTGAAAATATGGAGGGGTTTCAAGAAAGATACTGGCAGTTCAATGGAGATGGTCCTGGTCAACGAGAAAGTAAGTTTTATAAATCTGCTTATACATGTTGAATTGCTTAAAAAAATTATATACCATTTCTAAATCACTAAATTCGTTTTTAATATATAGGGTACGAGGATCCATGCGACGGTTGACGAAAAACATGTTGCTAAACATCGGGATGTTTTAAAAGAAGATGTTTATGTCTCAATCGATACTTTCCAGTTGACTACCAATGGTTTTGAGTATAAGACCGCTCCTCAGTCTTTCAAGATCGGGTTTTTTAGAACTACGGTCGTCGAGCCATACAATGATTTTCCAAAGGATATTCCCGAAAAATATTTCGTGGAATTTTCTAAAATTCTTTGTGGTGACATAGATCCGAAGATGTTGATAGGTGAGAGTATTTTGATGTTAATAACATAAAATAATTCGGAACATANTACCTAAAATAATTCGGAACATATTACACAATTATAACATATTTTATATGCAGACATCATCGGTCGCATAAGCAGTGTTGGACCAGTTGAAGATATAACGGTTAAAGGAAGATTGGCCACCAAACTGGATGTTGAATTACAAGATCTAACGTAAGATTTAGAGATATACTAATGAATCTAGAAAATTTTACAAAAAAACTGAAACTGAGTTTTTGTTGTCATGTTCATCATTGTCAGTGGTATGCGTCTGATGTGTACGCTTTGGGGGAATTAT
Source organism: Erysimum cheiri (assembly GCA_900406345.1). Classification (NCBI taxonomy): domain Eukaryota; kingdom Viridiplantae; phylum Streptophyta; class Magnoliopsida; order Brassicales; family Brassicaceae; genus Erysimum; species Erysimum cheiri. The sequence goes on from OVAQ01001522.1 coordinate 7,235, forward strand.
ACTGCTCAAGTCAAAGCTTATACTGAGACTAAGCAATCGGCATCGATTGTTTGTATAGTGCGTCTTGCACAAGTGAAAGAATTTAGAGGTGTGATTCTTCTATGTAATTACTATTGATTTGTTTCAATTATTATTGATGTATACTTGGTATATATTAATTTTGATTTGGTTTTCTCATGGTATAGGTAACTGGAGTATCTCAAACGCTTTCAGTTCGACTAAAATCATGCTCGATCCTAACATCCAATTCGCAGACGAATTCATATCAAAGTATTTATTCAATATTTCATATTCTAAATTATGATTAAATACTCGTATATTCAAGATATCTGAATTTTGGTTGTCATATATTATCTTATAATAGCCATGTCCTACGCTCACACTCTCACTGTGTGTACAGGTTAATAATCGATGAGAACGTTCCAATATTAAGTCCTCATAAAACTAAAGGAGTGGCTGCAAATTCTGTATCTTTGCATGAAGAATTCTTTGTGTTGAATGCTAAGAAAAGTGTTCTCGAAATTGTTACTTCCGAAGAGGTTAGTCTCTACCTATATATTTTCAATGGTTAATATATGTAATAATGTCCTGGTATGTTGTTTTACCAAAATATCACAGGCTCTTACATGTGTCACGGTTGCAAGAGTGGGGGCGATTGTGGATCCATTTCGATGGTGTTATCTTACTTGCAAAGAATGTGACAAGAAGGTTCAACCCTATCCTGAGAAAAAAGATTACAGTGGTCCACCTTCGTATGACTGTGAGAAATGCGACAAGGTCGTGACTAATGTTACAGCCAGGTATCCTGTGAAAAAACAACAGATAATAGATAAAAATGTTGACACTTTAATAGTAAAATATAAATAACTATAATTGCTTTGTGTGAGCTTTTTTAGGTATCGTCTCATGTTGAGTGTTTCGGACGGGATGGCTACGGCCAAGTTTTTACTTTTCGATATCATTGCACATCATCTACTTAACAAAAGTGCGGATGAGATGTTGCTTGAAATTCCACAGGTATTTTTGCTAATATCAACAAAATACTAAGACGAAATACCCTAGCATTCAATACCGATGTTTTAATGTTTAGGACAAACCTCGGATGTTACCTCCCACTTTCGCTCGATTGGTTGGAAAGGATATGTTGTTTAAGATCAAGATAGGTGCTGATAATAAACAGACGGCGTACACTCATTATGTGGTGCAGAAGTTCTGGGATAATCCCAAGATGGTGGAAGCATTTGCTGCTGGGGTGAGATAATTTTTACAATCGTAATTCGTATTATATATGTATTCGTGATAACGGGCTAAAATTATGATATTATATAAATAGCGTGTTCCAGAGGTCGTAGCTGAGGCGCCTACAATGGTTGTCCATGATGTTTTAGATGAAGACATATCTGACAGTTCTACTATCTTGACGCTTATATCTGTCTCAAAGAAAAATAAGCAAAGAAATGGTGGGAAAGTCAATGATATCAAAAAGTATGATACAAGGAAGAGGATCAAGACCGAAGAGGACGAGGACAAATAAATTTTCTGATATCTTCTTTTTTGGTTTTCTAATAGGACTATTTAACCGTTTTTCCTATCACGAAAAGAGTCTTTCTAAATAGCTCTGATGGCTTTTAATTCATAAAGTTTTCTTATTTAATTCTTAATTTTTTGTTTACCGAACTTATCCATGATTTTATTTAATCAAGAAAACAAAAAAAAAACTAAATTAGACGTCGTCTGGTATAGTAAAAGGTAGCCACTACCGAGTAAAAGTGTTTTCTGTCGAGTCTTGCTACCGATGTGGTGTCAAAATAGAGTACGATATATAAGATGCTTGCAAAACGACGCGATATTTCAATGCTTTTTATTGACCCGCAATATCAGATGCTATTGATTTTGTTAGCAAGAAAGTTTTTTACTAAACATTTCTTTTTACTTTTTTATATCTCGGTTTAATTTTATTGTGTTTTAAAAACAATTTCGGAAATGTGTATAGTTTACCGGGCGATGGTATGGTTTTGACAATGAAAGTGAGATGTGATCGGTCGTGTTTAAGATGTGATCGGTCGTGTTGTGCGAGTTGGAAATTTTCCACATGACGGCGACAATGCAAGCGAATGGGATCGGGTTTTTGTAGTCCTAGAAGACGAATAGTAAGAATTTAGATTTAGTCATGGATCTCAATTTAGAATATAATTCAAATACCGATTAATAATTTGTTTACTTATTCAATTTTATTTCAAGTGGATACCGTTTGAGATGTCGATTGTCGTCTGAATATTGCCGAGGTTTTGTGACAAGTCTCAGACAATGTAGTAATGAGATCCCGGTACTTATCATACGGTTTGGCAAGCTAGAAAGAATACGAGGTATGTAATTTCCGTATTAATAGAATCAACCGTTTGTATATTAATTTTTTTATTATGTTAATATACTGTTCTATACATGATTTCAGATGAGTTTAGGGTGACAACCACTCGTAATTTTTCCATTGTCACGCTTGATCAACCTTGTGCTGAAGTCTCTAGGATGCGTGATTTGCTAAAAAAGACAAATAGTATTCTTATATATTACGGTTTCAATCGTGATCCAATGATTTATATACTTTAATATTACGTTTTTAACTTTTGTTGGGTTCTTCTTTAAAATATTATTTATTAAATCTTTATTAACTTATTCGTGATAATGTCATAATATTTTTCCCTAGATTCACAAGATAATATCTTTACTGATGATATGCTGAATCTTCGTTATAAAATTTTGTTAGATTATTATGGAAACAAACAAAGAAACGCCGTCGTTCTGTACATATCTAAGAAGATGCAATGGTTTTAGTTAGATTTATAATGGTAACTATCGTAATAATTACGTTGGTATAGTTTTAGAAAAAAGTTGATTTTCCATACGGAATTATCTACGTGAAAGCCAAAAAGATAATAGTTGGTATTCTATTGATATATCTATAGAGAGAGAGGGAGGGGAACTCCATACGTAGAGAGAATGGTAAAATAATTTTATGCACATTTGTTCGTTTCCTCGAAATATTCGTATCATGAAGAGACGTATAATCACTCTAGAAGAGTACAACAACAAGAAGAGCAGTGATATCGACTATTTTCCTCTCTCTGATTTGAGGACTTTTCTTCGCACGCAAAGGATAAAGGTTAGGATTCTTAGAAGATTTCATATATGCAACCTTTAATTTGAACGACACTTTGGATCTCATACTGGTAGATGAGAAGGTAAGTTTGATTTGTTTATAGCTTTTATTGGGAATTGTTTACGTATAGTACTCTTAATTAACAACATTAGATAAAATATCAGGGTCACAAAATACATGCGATGATTGCAAAAGACATTGCTAAGCGTTACTTAAGATCACTAATCGAAGGAAACTGGTTGTACATTAGCAATTTTAATGTACTACCGGCCGATCAACCGATTAGATTTACTACGCATATATACACTATTCAGTGGAAGATATCAACATTGGTTTCCAGGAAATTAAAGTCCTATGGAGACGGTGACTATTTCACGTTTGAAACCTTTGAAAACGTCAGAAGTGGTGTATTGGCTCTTAATATGTGTGTAGGTAAATTATTTCCATTATTTTGGTGTAAGATAGCTTGACACCTTTAGCTTGACACCTTTAATTCTTAATTATGGTTAACACAGATCTCATTGGCCGTGTCATGGGTATTGCGATCTTCGATAAGAATAATCCCTCAGATAGTGATTGCGGCCAAATCTATATAGACTTGGAGAATGACGGTAGATCAGTTAGCTATCTTATTTTAATTTCAAACTCTGTTAATTAGTGTAATTTGATAATGTTTGCTTTATGATTGCTTCCACAAGTGGTGAACGTCTACAGTGTAGATTACCGAATGAATACACTGAGGACGTGTTAGCAAGTTGGAACGATAGTCTTGACAACATCATCATTTGTATCGTCCAGTTTGCTAGATTGGAAACAAGTCTAGGTAATTATTATTACTATTTAATTCTGTATATATATCTTTGATAGATCGTACTGCTAAACTAACCTAATAAACGATTGATTATACAGGTGGTATTAGAGCAACTACGGCGTATACGTGTTCAAGAGTTCTCTTCAATCATCCATGTGATGAAGATCATAGGTTACGGAATATCTTTGACAATCGTGAGAATAAGTAATCACTTTGGTTTTGTTAATTTTAAAAGACATCTTATTTTAAGCTCATGGAATTACTTTAATATTCGTCTTTTGTTTTCTCGAATCTATTACTTTTTTCATAGTTTTATAATGCATTAGACGTTATTAGTAGATAATTAATCAAAAAGTTAATGAAATCATAATTACCCCGCGCAGGGCGCGGGTCAGCACCTAGTTATCAATTACTTGAACAAGAAATAATCACTTTTATTACCTTTGTTGATGTTGTTTTCTCTCATCCTTTTTCCCGTGATTTGAGGTGACATATTTAGTTTTTAAAGGATAGATTGTCTCAAATTTATTTAACATGAGATTTTATGAAATAAATTGAGTTTTTTTTTTATATAAAAAAAACAATCTGGTTAAGTCAAAGTCACTCAACCCAGAAAAAAAAACTTAATTTTTAACATACTGAAACATTAAATCAGTTATTTTTTACTTGAAATATTATTAATGCATTTATTATAAACCAAATACGACAATATTATGATTGTAAGCATGACAAATGTATAAGCACACCAGCATGCGATAAAAAATGCATCTCTATGGAATACCCTAAAGGAGGGGAGTGTCGAATTTATAGCTATGGTGGTGATTGTTGTTGTGAACTAAGTGCTAAATCACCTTACTAATTAATTCTTCATTATATATGTACTGAAAATTATATATGAATAAAAAAAGTACATTCAAATATAATTTTGATTTACAATGATTTTTTTTTTATGAAATGTTAAATTTATTGGATGAAAATAGAGTTATTTACATAAAAGAGGGAACCCAAATTAAATGAGAACATGTAATGACATACTATGTAACTCTAAGACCACAGGTAACGGAGCATCTTTGATCTCTGTTCTTAAAACTTATTTATTAATATAATAATGAAGAGAGAGAGACGAGAGTTAAAATGATGAGAGAGACACTCTGTTAATGCCAGCTGGAGCCAAGAACGTGTTCTTGCGCAAGAACGTGTTCTAGTAACTGTTCTTTCTGTTCCCTCTTACTTTTTATTATTTTAATCCTTAGAACACATGATGTGTTCGACCGATACCAGTGCCCTAATGATAACGCAAAACAACCCGTAATAATTACTGTATTCCATGCGCTCGGAAACACCGTTGGAGAAGACGCTTGTACCTACAGATAGCAGGGAACCTTTTCTGTTTCAAACTATTTTATCAATCACTCGAAATAGAAAACGTGTCGGGTGGCTAATCGATTGTTAAATCCGTTCATTTCTCTCTTCTGTATATTGTTGCTTAAAACAAGTCGGAGCAATCCATGTCTAGTGAGGATGATCCCATTTGTCTTGAGTGTTTACCTAAGTCGGGTCCGCAACTACATCAACCATATCTCCCACTATGTCGTGCCAAACTGTAATACTGTAAGGAAAACCAAAAAATGTATGGTCTGTCCTATGCTTCATTCGGTTTCCCACACAAGGTAAATGGCTGCACCACACCCCATATTTGCGTGCGCTCCACATGTTCTTAGCTGATCACAGGTCTTTGCGGCCGAAACCCAGTCTATAAATTCCATAGTACCCAATCAGGCGCAATTATCTGGTTCGGCACCAGCATGTGCTTAATATGCTCAACGAGCTGCACTAGAAATCTAAAACAGCTTGTTTACATCAGCGGACTTTCCATGTTGCTCTGACAATGTCAACCAGTCCACCATACGGAAGCCAGTAATTAATCAGACAAGAGAATAAGGTTGATTCCCCTTTCATAACCTTCATTCAAATGAAACCAGCAGCTTGTGATCGTAGCTTTAATAGCTCACACTAGACCCAAGATCCAATATGCGTTTCATGAGCATCCCAAAAATGCCCTCACAAATAAGAAATCGTTGAACCATATCAAGCTTAAAACATAAACCCGGGAGACCTCCTACAATTGTTTAATACCAAGACCACCTTCACTCTTGGGGAGAGAAACTTTAGTCCATGCAATCTTGGTTTTATTAGTCAGGTTCAGAGAGCCACTCCATAAAAAAAGCACTATACATCTTCTCAATTTCATCAAAACTACATGTGTTAATGGTGATGGCGCGTATGAGTGGCTTGTCAATGTGAACGAAAAAATTCTCGAGAAATTTGATGAGTCCATTGATTTTGAGAACGCAATTGTTGGCGCTAAGATTGATGTGAAATTGGCTGAGAGTGATAAGAGATTTGCTAAACATGGTAAGGCAAATGTTCCTTTTCATATGCCAATGATACAAAAGCCTCAAAAGAAGTATAAGATTTTGGTGAATAATGAAAATAAACCTTTTGAGCATGTTTTGTTGGAGAGAGTGACGACGGTCTTCGCTTTGTTCATCCATTGGTTAGTCTAATACTTCGTTTTGTTTCGTTGTTTCGGTGTTGATTTGTATCTATCTGGAACTGTAATCTTTGGTCACCTTAACTGTATGTGATTGTGTTTGCGTAATCCTGCTTGTTTTGATATATGTTTTTAATACTTTGCAGGGTAAACTTTCAGTGATGGAGTTTGTGGATAAACATGTAAGAGATTTGAAACCTGTTAAGCCTCTCCCATTGGAAGAGACTCTATTCAAGTATGTTGAAGAAGTCAAAGATCTTGAGAATTTAGGTGCTAAATTGCAAAGTGTTGACGAGTTTGCTGTATAAATCTCTTACTCTGATTTTTTGTTAGTCTAATGTGCAATGCGTTGTGGGAATGTGACAATATGTTGGTGGAGGCTGTAGGAAGTTTGCTTGTGTAGTGAGAATGAGAATTTTATGATTACACTAAGCTCTCCTTAAAGTCTATGTCTCGAGTATATTAAAGTTTTGAATGGTTGCGTAGTCTGTTGCGGACCGGACAATGCATACTACTATTTTAGTATGGAGACCATCGGGCTATGGTATGGAGTTAATTTTAGTATGCACTACAACATACTATGGTATGCACAATGATTTATTATTATGAATGGTAAAAATCGGATCACGATATGGAGTGGTGTGTACTAAAAATAAAACACTTTTAATAATACTTTTAAAAGAATTAATAATAACTATTACAAGATATTTTGAAATATTACAAATTAAAATCTATGATTTCCATTTTTCCATAACATATCTGCAATATTTTCTCGAATTTCAAATCTGATTCTCAATTATAAACTAAAAAGGTAAAAAGATAAGATGAAAAACAGAACATACTTATAAATTTGGAATGAGATGATAAATGGTCGTTCCAAGTGAAAAAATTCTCTTTCACACAAAAAGATTCAAAGATTTTTCTCCCTTTCTACAATTTTTTTTTGTGAAATGCGAATGTGTTTTGGAGTTTTTTTTTTTTTGGGAAGAAATCTGAGTTCTAAAGATTGATGAGATCTCATATCTATACACACATTTTCGTACAAACAAACACAACTTCCACCAATGGGAAGAAAACACTCGGATTGAAGAAGTAAATTGGTGTGATTTTCGCTATTGGTGTGGAGAAGGTACTATTAGTCTGGAGAAGGTTTGCAGAGTGATAAGGTAGATACGGACCAACATTGGAGTATGAAGTATGGAGTGATGCATATTAGTATGGTGTAGTATGGAGTAGTGCATACTAGTCCATAATTGTGAATGGTGATTAAAGTGCGGACTAGTCCGATTTCAGTCCGGACTGCAGCATACCGTGCAACCATTCAAGACCTAAGATATAGAGGGCTTAATTTATTTGTTATCGATGATGATATCTCTGTCCACAGTTATTGGTGTATCTTGTTTATCTTTCTCACTTAAGTTTACTGTCTTTTATTCCTTTTGTAGGTTGATCTGGAGCATAATCAGTATATATCTTTTCAAAGATTAACATGCTTGATGCAAATCTTTACCAGAACTGAGGATTAGATTGTTGATACGTTCAAGCTTTGGGATCACATTGGTCCTTATCTAAAGGAACTCTTCAAAGACCCTAAAAAAAAAACGTTTTCTCCAAACTCACGAAGTTCTTTTCGGCAGAATCCCTAGAATATAATTAATGCAATATGAAAACATTTAATTTAACTAGGTAATGCATGGAGCAGATCAATATATTATTTGGCTTCAAAGGGACTTTGGCATTTATCTCTGCAATCATTTTTGACACAGGACATGTTTAATTTCTAGTCTCATTTTGTTATTTCTACTTAATCGTCTTGAAATAACTTATAAACTTTTAGTAGAAATAAATTAATTAACATATAAATGCAATTTCAAATGGAAATAATAAATATTAAACTCGTTGACCAAATTTATAGTTAAACTTATGTGATGGGAAATTCATAATTAACATAATATGATGCAATCTCAAATGGAAAAAATAAATATTGGACTTGTTAACTAAATTTATAGTCAAATTTATGTGATGGGAAACTAGCTCATAATTAACATTATATGGACAGTTTATTATATGTGTGTCTTTGTATATAAGAAAGAACAAACACAACCATCACAAGAAATTCTCAGTAAATAACATAATATCAGAAAAAGTAAGGTAAATCGAGTTTTTATATATACAAGTTTAGTTTCGTTAGAAATGTTAAAAATACAATTGTTCATTATCAAATAGTGAAAAAAACAAAATCTATGAGCAATGGCCCAAATATTGTTTTTACTACATATATATGTCTTATACATTAACGGTTTCACATTGATTTTGAACCTTATTTTTCTATAAGTTTTTTTTTTTTTTTTGAAGAATATCTACACAAAAGAATAGTTGCAAACTAATGGCAACAAAGAAGTTTACATTACTTTTATTACATTCATCCTTTTACCCATGATTTCAGGTGACATATTTAGTTGTTGAAGGATAGATTGTCTCAAATCCATTTGACATGAGTTTTTATTTAGTCTGGTTGAGTCAAAGTCATTTAACCTAGAAAAAACCTTACTTTTAAACATTTTAAAATACTAAATCGATTATTTTTTACTTGAAATGTTATTAATGTGTTTATTATGAACCAAATAGGGCAATATTACGGATGTATAACCACACCGGAATGCTATAAAAGATGCATGTCTATGGGATACCCCAAAGGAGGGGAGTGTCGAACATATAGTTATGGTAATATTTGTTGTTGTGAACGCAGTACTAAACCTCCTTACTAATTAATTCTTCATTATATATGTACTAACAATTATATATAAATAAAAACTTATATTCAAATAAGATTTTATTATACAATTAATTATTTTCTTTTTTTGAAATATTAAATTTCTTGAATGAATAGTAGAGTTATTTACATAAAGAGAGTGAAACACCCCGACTCGTTTTTTTTTTATCATTAATTAGTGATCCCATACTCACTAATCAACCTAATGAGCAATACAACAATCACTAACAATACAACAATAACCAGCAAAAACATAACAATAACATAAACCAATACTCAACATTCATCAATATAAGAACTAGCAACCTAAGTGTCAATTCTAAACAATCATTGTTCCAGAATCTAACAACCTAGCGAAGTTATCACATCAATAACCACAACACACGAGTCCCTAGATCATCCTCCTCCTCATTGCCATGATCTCACGTTCACACAAGCATTTATCTGCATCAACAACACAAATGAGATGTGTGAGTATTATCATAAATACTCATTGAGACAATCCTCCCACTCAACAGACTATACACACAAGCGAAAAGACAAACACAACCAAAAACAAGCAAATCAGACAAACTGCTCAGACTGCGTCGATCGACACTGCCCACTACTTGCGTCGATCGACGCATGATGAGTCCCAAAATTACCGTTTTCTACCTAGTATTTAGGTTTGTACCTACCTTGGACCGATCGGTCTCTCTTGCCGACTCCCCTCAAGATCAGTTTTGGAAAGTTTCCACATTGTCCAAACCGACCTAAAGACCCCTAAACCTAATTCCTA
>OVAQ01001523.1:0-17306 GCA_900406345.1 Erysimum cheiri
TTCTTCGATTCAGTGTGTTTTCTTTACTAGTTTTCAGTTTTTTTTCTATCTCACACCGTTTGCATTCTTACGAGCCTTTGTAATAGACAGAATCTGTTATCAATCATGTAACTTGTTTAATCAAATAGCCAAAGAGTTTTATGTGAAAAGTCCTTGACTCATTTGGTGTTAACTGGATAAAGAAACTCTGTTTCTATAAAACATCTGATGAACAATCTTTGTGTTTTGAAAGGATAAATTAAAAATACAAGCAGGCACGAAGACAAGACCAAAGACGATATGTGTTTGGCTAAATCTCCAAAATTTGTACAAAAACATGAACAAACATAATTGAGTTCAACAAAGGTTAATCCAATAATCCAGTTCCCTCTAGTCTAACTCGAACTTAAAAGAGAAAAAAATGAGACCTGCTCAGACTCGTGAAGTGAAAATCTTCATTGAGATGATGGAAACTTGAGAACAAAATGGCCTTAAGAGATTGTCTATTTCTTATCTTGATGACTTCTTTTTCCACAGGGTTGTTCCGCGGTTGATCTCCTGACCATTTCCAGACAACCTTAGGAGGTGCAAGAACTGGCTATTGTTGTGGCCCTGTGTGCCAGACGTGGCAGAGCCATTGGTTCCAGCAATTTCCGAGGTGGTGAGTGAATCCACCACATCGTCTTGTTGACATTCTCTTCTGTAATCCAGAGTTATGACGTGAAGCTCGTGCGTGTCTACAATTTCTTGTGGTATGCTCTGCCATTGCCAGGAAACAAGATCATATGATTACTAAAGTTCCCATTTAAGCACATTGAGCTTTTCTCGTAAACCTAGTGACTTACCTCAAGAACCCATCCAATATAGGTGACATTATTGACATGCTGGTTCATGTCAAGATCAGCTCGTCTAGGCTGCAAAAACATGATCACAAAGCCTTAAGGAATTTTGAAGCCTAAAGTTGGAGAAAGAGTCCTATGATACTATTGTTTGTACCTTAAGCCCAATCATTGAATACTGAGACGGATCTTCGAGTTTCGGGATTTTCTTCAAGCTTCTGTTATTCTCTTCCGGAAATGCTAATCTTTAAGATACATAGAAAAAAATAGTTAGCATTCATTCATTGACCGCAAGCTTTGCCCTGATACCAAAGCGTCCTTTACCTCGGTTCTTGAGGACAGAAGACCAAGTACTCATCCCGAACATCATCCGAAACTTTCTGAAGCCGTCTTGTGTCTTGGTTCATCATCACCCACTTGCTGAGACCATAACACATATGTCACACAACAATTCATAACACGGCTCATAAAATCCAAGTTACTGAAACCTATATCTTAACATTAAACATGTAACTCCAATATCTAAGTCTAGTATAAGTTCATGGCACAAATAAGAAGCTTAAGGTCCCTGACCAATGCAAAAAAGCAACACTGAACATATAGACACACTTTGCTATATTTTCATACCTTGTAGCACGGCCAGTGACTTCACCGGTGGCACAATCCTTAAGAATCCAATCACGCCTTGTCCCAATCCTTCCTTCACTTTGACACCATGTCTCTATCTCAACCACATCCCCCCTATAAACCAGAACAAAGAAGCTTAAAAAATCCTGCTCACTATTGTCAAAAAATGTAAACAAACAAAATAAGCAAAGAAAAATACCAGGCTGGGTATTTGTAGATCTCAATGTGCATTCTTGCAGTAACCCAAATTAGATGCAATTTCCTCATTGTGGGTGTTGTTGCAAATCCATCAGTCGAAAATCCAACACTTTGTGCATGATTACATCCCACCTCCTATATAATCACCAAAAAAGATTCATACTTTTAACAAAAAAGCAAATTGCTTTGGATAACGAACTGATGATTAAAGAACATGTGCGTGACATTTCAATAAGATAACAACAAAACGAATCATCATCAAGACTGAATTAAAACGAAAACACAACACAACACAAAGAGACAAATCTGACCTGTAAGAGATTAGCAATGGTTTCAACAGTAGCGGTTTTGTTACTTCCCACTTCATAAGATCTAATAATAAACTTCTCCTTATACGATAAACCATCCTCAGTCAAACTACCTAATCGGAGCTGATCCGCAAAAGTACCTAAACCTCGTTCAGTTCGAATCACACTTCCTTGATCAGCAGATACAATCGCACGCAAAGGATCCAAACCCTTCTTCTTAATCTGAGAACAAGACACAACGGAAGAAGAAGAAGAAACAATTCTCCGTTTAATGAAATTCACCGGATCAGATCGATTAGAATGCGAAGAGAAGAATAATAAACTCCTCTGTAACTTAGAATCAGTCACATTACACGAAAGCTTCAACATCTTTTCGAATTTTACAAAAATTGTAATAAAACAGAGATCGTGAGAGAGAGAAGAAACGAGAAAGTTCGGTTTTTTAATTGCAACAAAGTGAGTGAATGAATCTGTAGTATCTCTCCGATGGGTCCGAGGTGAAAGTTAAGAAGACGAAGAAAGACAAAACAATTGAAACGAGTTTTAAAGTTTGCCACTTGGTTCAAGTTTAAATTACGATTTTGCCATTTAGTGCCATTGTTGGCCAAATTGTCAAAGACGAATGATGTTTAAAGCCTGGCTTATGAGTTATGTCTGTATATAGAGAGAGGCACGTGTCTTCCCTGTCTTCTCGGTTTAATCACGTGACTTTTGATTTTTGCAAATTTTGAATTTGAAGAGTGAATAAAGACTTTTTCTTCTCCACATCATGTGTTGTTGAGATTTTTTCTTGCTCATTCTATTACGCATCACTAATAGTATATTCGTTATAACAAATTCACATTTTAGTGTATCTACTTCTAAACCACTATACACCAACTATGTCGGACGATTCAACCTATATCACACGATTTTAAAATTCTAGAAATATATCAATTTGTATAATATATTGGAGATTGAACACCAAGTATAGTCTAGAACGTTAACAAAATAACAAGTATTGTCTAGAAACCCAAATTGCACGCGTACATTTTTTTGTTAGAAACAAAATGGACATTAAAACAAGAAAATTAGCACAAAATATTATTTTTTGCTAAGAAAAATTAGCAAAAATTTTAATTAGGTGTACACTAATTTTTTCTTTTTGGTCAAAGGTGTACACTAATTAAAAACAAGAAACATTATAATACCCAAACATTTGAACATCATTGGTAGTCGATTTATACTAGTGACAGCTGTGTAATTATTGGAGTTCAAATTGAGAAATGTAAGTAAGTAAATTGTATACGAAAAGAAAAAAAACCCATAACTTTCAACAATATCAAGCTTATGTTTTTATAAGTCTGACAATACTTTGCATTACACTTACATTAATTTGCCGTAAGTCCAACAATTTTACAATGGTAAACCAAAAGTCTTATAAGATAAACATTTTCGATTTATAGGTATGCCCATAATTAACCATGAGTATTTATTACTATACGCTTATGGTTAGGTCAGGATACAACTCACTTCTCTGCACAACAAGTTTTCTTGTGTCAAAAGAAAAGTTTTATCCCCTGAGGAAACTCCCAAAAAAAGAAAAAAAAAATCCTCCTCAAGTCTCATCTAAAAGGTCTGGAATTACTTTCACGAAACAGCAAAGCTCAGAAATTTTATGGGGGCAAAAAAAAGGAAATAATCTAAGTTGTTAAGACTATTCCTTGTTTAATTTGCTGAGGACTCTTTCAGGGAATATTTTCTCTATTTTCTCTTCCTGAGCTTTCTTCTTTGCTAAGGCTTCTTCGTCGAGGATTTTAATAGGAGACCATTCAGGTAACTTGAATGACTCCATGTTACGGTAGCTCTCTAACATTGGTTTTGCTTTAAGGGAAGCATAGTCAAATGCTGTCCCCACAGCAGCAAAAACTAGAGAGTAGCGAATCGCACCCTGAGGACCTCCTGTAAAACACCGATATGTCAGTTCCGAGCTTAACAATCTAAAGAGACATTCATGAAAGATTCATTCGAATTGGTTCAGATAAGGCAGAGTTCTTATGATGTAATCTCTTATTGTAACAGCAAATAGCACTCTCATGGTCAGACTACTTAAGAGAGTATTAGCCAAATTTTCAGGGAGTTGCATAAAGATTGGAAAAAGAAGGAGGAAGACACTGTCGAATAGATACTGCCAGAAAAGTTCACGATAACGAACCTTGAAGTCGTCCTAGCAAAGCACCACTGAAAAGCCCTCCAATAGCTGAGTTCATTAAATCATCGTGCTCTGATCTTCGAGTTATTCTCACAAATTCACGAGCTCCTACCAAAAACCAAAAGATTGCAACAATCACACAATGTTACCCTAACTTAAACAGTCCAGTTGTACGAGAAGATGGAAACACTCGGTTTCAATCTTGAAGACACAAATGGAAAAGACCAGACACACAACAAGAGATTTTCTTGAGATAATAGCAAAATAAGAAAAATTAAGTACCGCAATAGCAACCGGCGACAATAGCACAATTAGTAGCGTAAACAGTAGGAATATTGGGATGAGCTTTCCGGTGTTTAGACACTAAACCAACTCCTCCTCCAATAGCTCCTGCACACAAACCATCTTCTCAGACAACGTGATGCAACATTTCTTACATGTTCTATGGCAATAAGTAAGCAATTGAATAGTCAATCCAAGCCAAAAATCGTCTTCTTCATTAGCATAAAGTTAATGGATTCTCTATACACTACAAGTTTGAGTAAAACTCTAAGAGGATATTATAAAACCTAATTGATTGAGGTGTAAAACCTAGAAATTGAACTTCTAGTAACTGATACAAGATCGACAATCTGACTGGTTTACTAGAACATGAACTTTTGATATATTCCGATGACTTGTGCAACCAAAATCTCAAAATCGTTCTAAATTGGTACTCAGAAACACATTAAATAGTATCAACGTTCTTGCGATTCCCTATTGAAGAAGAGAATGAACAAAATGTGATACTAAACCCACAGAGAAAGAAGAATCAGTGATTGTAAAGCGAAACCTGCTAAAAGGGAAGTGATCAACACACGCTTCGTCGGAGATCCATTTGGCTGCACAATCGGCGTCGGAGGAGATAACGGCTGAGTCGTTCGTTCTGGAGATTTCCGATCACCCGACGCCATTTTAGACGCCACGGAACTCAGGGGACTTCAATTTCAATGCTGTGTCATGATTCGGGTTGATCTAAACCCGAGATTGAACCCTAACCCGAATCCGACTCTAGACCTGGTCATAACTTTTACTTAATTGAGAAATGATCCTGAAAGATGCTTTAAATTTCATTTTGTTCCCTAAATGTTTGGATAATAGATATTTGGCCCCCACATGGTTTAGGTTTACCGAAGAGACAAATATTGGGATTGGAGAAAGAAATATTACAGGTTTGTGTTAAGTTTTTTAGCACATGTATTATACATCGAAGAATTACACTTGTACTCGTTCGTTTTCCACAATGACAACATCGGATCCCAAATTCGTCGATACGAGTTTAGACTTGCTCCTTTTTAATTTATTTAACGTTAGTTCCTTTGCAAAAGGACCAACTATAGTATGATCAGTCTTCCGACTGCTAATGATTCTCAAATTTGTAAAATATTACTAAGCAAATGCTATTTAGTAATAGTGTGTTACGATCTGACTATGTATGTATAGTATCTGTTTTACTCTAATTTCTTGGAGATAAAAATTATGACTAGTAATGCTTGCTTGCTATACAATAGTGCTATTACATATGTTGGTAGAGAATGAAAACTAGAACAAGAATCTTTTCACTATGTACGTAGTACTGTCTCATTGAGACCATGAGATATACCAATATTTTTTTTTGATAAGTGAGATATACCAATATTGCTTCAGTTTCACTCACTCTCTCTCTCTCTCTACCCATTTTTGCTTTTACCAAATTGTGATCCCAGTGGATAATTGGAGAGAGAAGGGAAAGTTGGAACCAAGTCTTCTCAAGATACCTCTCGACTAGTAAAAAGTGAGTTTTTAATTAAGGACAAAAGAGATTGAAAAAGAAGACTCATTATGGGTCCATTTAGAAGAAGTAGAAAAGAAAAAGTGAAGAGACAAAAGAACTAATAATGAACTGCACTTGAGTACCCATTATGTTTTTTTTTCCCATATGCAACCACTAAGAGTACTCTCTTTGGNGGACAAAAGAGATTGAAAAAGAAGACTCATTATGGGTCCATTTAGAAGAAGTAGTAAAGAAAAAGTGAAGAGACAAAAGAACTAATAATGAACTGCACTTGAGTACCCATTATGTTTTTTTTTTCCCATATGCAACCACTAAGAGTACTCTCTTTGGTTCGAGTTATTCAGTATGAACTAACTATCTCCGTGATTGAAGGTGTTTTAGGATAAAGATAATTAAATGTTGTAGGACACTCATAACCGGAAATTAGGACAGTTTGGTTAATTAGGCTCTTACATATGACATTATCAGCTGTCAAACTTAGATTCTCATGTGGGTTCTAAGGAGATTAACATGCTCAAAAACTTTGGTGATCTATGTTTCTTAGGACTTATCTTAATTCGCAATCACCGCAAAAATTGTTGTAATTGTTCTGATAAGTCTTTTCTTAGAACATTTAGACTGAGCAAAAGAAAAAGGCAATGCGGTGGTGGTTATTGAAATGGCCAAACAGGTGAAAAGAAATGTAACTTTCAAAAGTTGCTTTCTTTTTTTCTTTGTCGTTTCTCTATCTCTCATCTCTTTCTTATAGTCACGCCACTCTTGAGTCTTGACAGAGCAAAGCAAAAGAAAAAAAAAACTTGGCCTAGTCTTCTTTGTCGCCATTGACATCATCTCATCATGTCTGAATTTGCCTTGTCATGTCCAGAGGAGAATCCAAATAGGAAGAAGATTGGTTTCTCTTCTCTTCTTCTCTCTAACTTTCATCTCTTTTGCTCATTCATCCTCTCACATCCTTTCTATTTTTCTTACCTTCTCTTCTTTTCACCTTACATCTTCAAGATTCTCTCTTTTCTCTCACCACTCTTTGTGACCACTACACTCTTGATTCTTGCCTTACTCAGTACTTTGCATGTTCACGACACTTGTCCTGACTCTGAATCACTAGAAACACAACCAAGTTTCCTTTTTTCCTTTTGTAGTAAGCTTGGAAGTGTCTTGGAACCCAAGTTTGATGTCAACGATGAGGGTTTCAAGTCCTTGGAGGAGTTGGAAGCGTATAAGATGGTCGTTGAGGCTTGCTCAATGGAATGTGCGGAAGAATTGACGTTTGTTGACAAATTCTGTAGCCATGAGAGCACGGTGTCGAAAGCTTTGACCGATGAGACGCGTGAGGATCAAGTTGAGATAATCCAATCGTTGACGTTTGAGGATCTGATTGATTTGGAGAAAGAAGAAACCAAGAAATGTGAAAAGGATCAAGAAGAAGAAGAACAGAAAGTCAAGCCAAAAAGTGACGTTGTCCTCGATAATGGAGAAAAGCCGACAAAAGAAGAATCCAAGGCTCAAAAAGTTGGTGTTGTCGGCGATGGTAATGATGATGATTTCCAAAAACTGAGCGATTTTCTCGGAGAAGGAGGAGAAGGGAAGAAGAATGAAGTGACTAAGAAGGAAGAAGAAGAAGATAATGTTTCTCTCCAAAGCTTTGGATCAATGAGAAAAGAGAAAGAATGGAGGAGAACATTGGCTTGCAAGCTATTCGAAGAAAGACACAATGCTGACGTTGGACAAGGCATGGATCAGCTGTGGGAGACATACGAGACTCAAACAGAGAAGAAGCAACACACCGAAGAAGAGAAGAAGAAGCTCAAGAAGAAGATGAAGTCGATGATGATGAAGACGAAGAGCATAGAGAAGGAAGTAATAATGGAGGAGGAAGATGATGATGGGATTGATCATCAGCAACTCTGTTGCTTACAGGCTTTGAAGTTCTCAACAGGGAAAATGCATTTGGGAATTGCGAGGCCTAACCTTCTCAAACTATCCAAAGCTTTCAAAGGCATTGGACGGTTTTACAATACTAACAAACATTCCAAAAAAGTTTGAAAAGGAGATGAATTTAAACTTTGTACTAATTTCTATCTATAAATATATATATATATATATATATGTAACTAGAGATATATGCTTCTGTAAGTTTCCATAGTTTTATTTCTCTATCCAAATGATTTGATCCCACAAATTCAAGAACATGCTTACAGTACACCTTCAGGGTTACAAAATTTTCTGTAAACTGTAATATTTTTGTTATTGTCGTATATTTCATTACCGTTCATTTTATTAATAAATATTGTAAACATTTTATAAACGATAGTGCATAGTGTGAATTCGGTCCAAGAACATTTATCTACATTTATCATTAAAATAATAATAAAATAAAAAAAAAAAGAAGAAAAAGAAAATGAATTGGATTCTCAAAAATGAATTCTTAAATAAAAAACTCATCTTACACTTTAATTAGGTATTTGTTTTTTTTCAAATTTAAATTCAATTAAAAAACTAAAATTTTATAACTTTTTTACAAATTTAAATTCAATTAAAAACTAGTAATATTTTATTGTTAAAAATATTCATGAGAGTATTTTAACCAATGTAAATGCTCTAAAAATGGTATACTCGGTCTTGTTCCCATTTTTGTTACGAACTTAACAGATTGAATCTCAGATCTGATATAAAAACACTACACTCAAAAATTCAAAATCTTACTAAAAAAATTGATTAGAAGTCAAAACTATATTAATAATAGGATTGTTCGTTTGTTACACTTAAATTAATGAAATAAGTTGAAAAAAATGGTTACCGACATTTCTTTTTTTTGTGAGTTTGGCCGCGTACGATTAGTGAGAGACTCCATTAATAATAGCTTATAATTGAAATTGAATGAAACTGTAAGATTCGAAGTGCTCAGTGCTCGTCCCTATGGCTAATCACCACCGACGCGGCGGATCTCCGGCGATTAGTGGCTTCGGTGTTAAAATCAGACTCACAGCTTTCGCCGCCACTGTTTCACTTTTCCTTTTCACTCTCTCCTTCTTCTTCGCTTCAGATTCTAACGATTCTCCTGATCTCCTTCTTCCCGTAAGTTCTCTATGAATCTCATCAGATCTTTCTATTCAAAGCTTGGATTTGAGATTGAATTGTTGCAGCTCTTTAGCATTTCTGATATACTGAAATCTAGAGAAGATTTGTGTTTAATTTTCGAATTTTTGTGGAATTTTAGGGTGTCGAGTACTCTAATGGAGTCGGATCTATCAGAAGATCCATGTTGGATATCAAATCGGATCCGCTTAAGCCACGGCTGATGCAGATCCGGAAACAAGCTGATGACCACCGGTCATTAGCACTAGCTTATGCTTCTTACGCGAGGAAGCTTAAGCTCGAGAATTCGAAACTCGTAAGGATCTTCGCTGATCTTTCAAGGAACTACACGGATCTGATCAACAAGCCAACGTACCGAGCTTTGTATGATTCTGATGGAGCTTCGATTGAAGAATCTGTGCTTAGGCAATTTGAGAAAGAAGTTAAGGAACGGATTAAAATGACTCGTCAAGTGATTGCTGAAGCTAAAGAGTCATTTGATAATCAGTTGAAGATACAGAAGCTGAAAGATACGATATTCGCGGTTAATGAGCAGTTAACTAATGCTAAGAAGCAAGGTGCGTTTTCGAGCTTGATTGCTGCGAAATCGATACCGAAGGGGTTGCATTGTCTTGCGATGAGGCTGATGGAAGAGAGGATTGCTCACCCGGAGAAGTATACAGATGAAGGGAAAGCTAGACCGCCGGAGCTCGAGGATCCGAATCTTTACCATTATGCTATATTTTCGGATAATGTGATTGCGGCTTCAGTGGTTGTGAACTCTGCTGTGAAGAATGCTAAGGAGCCGTGGAAGCATGTCTTCCATGTTGTGACGGATAAGATGAATCTCGGGGCTATGCAGGTTATGTTTAAACTGAAGGAGTATAACGGAGCCCATGTTGAAGTGAAAGCTGTGGAGGACTATACGTTTTTGAACTCTTCGTATGTGCCTGTATTGAAGCAATTGGAGTCTGCGAATCTTCAGAAGTTCTATTTCGAGAATAAGCTGGAGAATGCAACCAAGGATACCACGAATATGAAGTTCAGGAACCCCAAGTATTTGTCTATATTGAATCATTTGAGGTTTTATTTGCCAGAGATGTACCCGAAACTACACAGGATACTGTTTTTGGACGATGATGTGGTTGTGCAGAAGGATTTAACGGGCCTGTGGGAGATCGATATGGACGGGAAAGTGAATGGAGCTGTAGAGACTTGTTTTGGGTCGTTCCATCGATATGCTCAATACATGAATTTCTCACATCCTTTGATCAAAGAGAAGTTTAATCCCAAAGCATGTGCGTGGGCGTATGGAATGAACTTCTTTGATCTTGATGCTTGGAGAAGAGAGAAGTGCACAGAAGAATATCACTACTGGCAAAATCTGGTAACCTTTCTGATATATTTTTTTGCCTTTTTGACAATGCTTTTCTTTGTGTGATGTTTTTGACTTTGTTGTGTTTACTCTAATTGCAGAATGAGAACAGAACTCTGTGGAAACTAGGAACATTACCACCGGGACTGATCACGTTTTACTCGACCACAAAGCCGCTGGACAAATCGTGGCATGTGCTTGGGCTGGGTTACAACCCGAGCATTGGCATGGATGAGATCCGTAATGCTGCGGTGGTACACTTCAACGGTAACATGAAGCCGTGGCTGGACATAGCTATGAACCAGTTTCGACCACTTTGGACCAAACACGTCGACTACGACCTTGAGTTTGTTCAGGCTTGCAATTTCGGCCTCTGAACTCTCAAAATTTTCTCTGTCATCAAAATCTGAAAGCATATGTTGTTACTTCAGCTCTACTAAGTTTTAACCTTAGTTTTTGTTTGTGTTTATTTATATATATTTTTGGGGGTTTAGAATACTGTATTTTGTCCATAGCTGTCGTAATTCTATGGCAACCTATATCAAATCTTAAATATATTATAAAGTTACATCATTATGCCATTTTAACTTGTCTGACATCGTGTTATGAGATTCATAACTGCCTGGCTAATCAAACATTTCTCTTGTGATCACGAAATGTAATTAATTCACATTTCTGCTACATCTTCAGATTCAGTAAGCTTGGAATTAGCAAAAGGAGATTTCATTAGCAGTAAAAAAATAGACAAGCAAGAACCGACGAAACACTCTCTTGCTCCCAAATTTTGACTCCAATTAACAAAATGGCGACACAGTGAAAACAGAATAATAGTGGTTTTTTTTTTTTTTTGTGTCGCCATAGCTCTACGCCTAAACTCTAAAACCAATCGAGCTTTTTGTTTCCAAAGCACATTTACGCAGTAACAGACACGGGAGGAGCATCATCCACGGGTTTAGTAGCTCTGTTAGCATCAATTCCGCCACCACGTCTTACACGTCCGTTGTTACCATTGGCCCTCGGGAACCCACCACCGTCACCATTTGCTCGGTTGCCGTATCCTCCTCTATTGTTTCCTCTGTTATTACCATATCCGTTGAAGTCGGTCCGGCCATATCCTCCTCTTCCACCTCCAAAGTTCCCACGACCCCTTCCCCCTTCATTTCTGTAGCCTGTGTTTACACCAAACGTTGACCGTCCTCTATAGTTCCCTGTTTCAACAACGAATGATAAATAAATAAGTTCGACTAACGAGAGGTCGTTTCTCAAAGTGTTAAAAAGAAAACTTGCCTCTTGCGGTAGATCGCTTTTCCTCCACAACTACTTTGTGTCCATTGAGCATGACAGGTGATGCCTGTTAGAAAATTCCATAACAGTTAGTTAGCCTAGGATGATCATCGATCAGGGCCTTGAAATATTCAGAAGTAATACTGTTTGGTTCTTACCTCGATAGCGCTTTGCATGGAACTTTCGGACTCAAACTCAACAAAACCAAAACAGAATCCCTGTAGAGCACAATACTCACAAGAATAACTACTGTGCACATTAGTGATTAATATAATTGTTAAGCAATAATGAAGATGGGAGTCTCTTACCTTCTGGCTTCTTACTTGAACTCCATTGGTCCTAATAAGTCCAAACTTCTGGAACTCATTCTCAACCAAGGCTGGTGTTGCGTCAAGAGGTAAGCCCTTTAGATAGATCGATGGACCTAGAGCTGATACGGAATCAAGAAATGAGAAATCTTGCAGCTGAGCAGTGCTTACCATTAAGACACAAATAACAACATGAACCAAGAAAACAGCATTTACCTCTTTCATTATCTTGATCGTTCCCATTTACAGCTACATTTGCTCCTGAATCTGATTTCTCAGACAACGGTGTCGGTAGAGGGATATGATTGGCTTGCTCTTCTTGTCTCTTTGGTTCCACCTTTGTTGGGGTTCTCGAAGCAGACATCGGTGCAGCATTCTCTTTCATAACCCTCACCTACATATCATGATTACATATACAAATGGCGTCAAAAAATGAGGGCAGAGAAGCCAAACATCTCACATTGGCTTGATAAAGAGGATACATTACACAAACCCAAATGTATGTTACTTACAATGGAGGCATAAGATCTCTTTGGAACTTCCCCAGTCCTAGAATCAGATTCTCCAACCTTTTGCACATCAACTGGAGCTTCATGAACTATTTCAGGTGCCAGAGCTTCTTCTGTAGCTGATACTTGTTCATCTTCAGGGGGAGTGAACGCTTCAGGTCCATTAATGCTCTTGGACAACACATCGGTTTGCTTAACAGCATGATTTTCTTGGACATATTTCTCCTGAACAAGGTCATCTGTAATGTCTTGAGCAGCAGGTGGATCTAAGGAACAAGAATATTACAACGCTTATCAAAGCCAAAATTCCATTAAAACAAACTACTTAGAATTTCTTGATTTGAAGTAGGCAAATCCAAAAGCTAGGTTCAACATACCCTGGTAAGTGGTGACAGGAACTTGGAAGTTATTCACCAGAATCTGGTTTCCATGTACAATTGCAGCTTCATCAATGTATCGGAAAATATCATTCAAGACAAAGTATCCAGTCTCCTGTGGAGCAAGGAAAAAGGTCTGACTAAATGTCCTCCTGACACCCTCTTTTCCCGTCAAATACCCAGTCACCAGTACAAGAACACCACCACCATAAGATTCTTGTGTATCCACAGTTGCTATCTCCGCACTGATTACACCGTAACAAAGTGACATTATCTTCTTGTCAATAGCCTGCTCAAAATACATGCATACTTGTGTTCAGAATATCTCCATGTCTCCCAACAATTTCCATTGAACTTTGATAACAATTAATGTTTTCCAAGCCATATTCGGTTTTCATCTTGAGAGTTAAACGAACTTCAAGAATACGAACAAAGAGCTAAGTCAGTATACTCACTTGCAAAGTAGAAGTGATGCTCATTATACCATTCTCTTCAGGACGACCTAACTTGCTAATCTCTTGGTAAAATCTGTGAACATGTTCAGGAGATTGATGCAATATGTGATAATACTGATGCACAAACGCATTCCCAACCTATAAATACACAAAGAAACAACAATGTACTTTTACGAAACTAAAACATTCATAAAACAACACAAATTGCATTTGATAAAAACTGGATCATACAATATCTGGAGTACAAGTTGCTGTTGGAACGTGCTGTCCCCCTAACATCGCCATAGCCTCCTGGAAAACAAAATCCAGTATCAATCAGATCAGTAAAATTCAACTTCAATCTCATCTTTATAGCAAATTGGAGACACAAAATTAACAGTGATAAGAGTGAGATCTCTGATCTGGAATACAAAAATCAACTGAAATCCAATACAACAAGCTAAACAACATCCTTGATCTCAGTTTCGTCACTAATCAGAACAATGGACAAACACGAAATGCGATGAAGATTTGCGAAGAAAAAAAGCTAAGCTAGTACAATTAGAGTTACAGAGAACCGATCTAAGCGTTAGAACAGTCTAGAATCAAATCGGTCAAGTAAAAGAACAAACACCAAAAGAGTTTAGAACTATGCCATTTCTCAGTTTCCGATGAAGAAAACGACGGCAGAGACGAAAATAGAGTTTACCTCGACGGAAAAACGACGATTAACCGGAAAATTTGAGCGACGAGTCTCTTGTTCGCTCTCTCTTCACCAGGAACCTCGCTAAAGCTATGGCACTAGTTAGGGTTTTACAGCTGAATCGAGAAAGAGAGTGAACAAAAAGTGAAGAAACAAAAAAAAAAGTGCCTTTATGTATTTTGTAGAGTTTATGTATAATTGTACGTATCAGATATTTTTTTAGTTTTACCGGATTATTTATTTTTATGTGTTCTTCCGCATGATCACTAATTTTTTATTTCATTTTCTGTATCTTTTTATACTACATTAGAAGAAATTAATTAGTACAATGTTTACTTTAGTTTTGATGAGGTTAAAATCATATTTTATAGTCTTTGATCTGGTGGTTAAAACGTCGTTGTACAATCTGAACTAATATATTTGGCTTTAGTCTCCACAATGTCTATAGTTCAACTTCAAATAGTTAAAAGATTCTTAAAGCAGGAAAGGAGAAGAAAGAAACCTTTCTAGATTATTTTTTTGAGCATCTACTTTGGTAAAAAGGTAGCTTAAATTCGAAAAATAAAACAAACAAAATGTATTCGGTTCATTTATACCGATCTAAACCGGCATCTTCAGTACAAGCTGACCCTCCATAACACTGCAACATGTATAATAATTAATAAAGCAAATCAACAACATTGCCAAGGCCAAATCGTTACAACAAATTTAATCATTTATGCGAAAATATATCGATTACCTTTTGACATAGTAGTAGCAGAAGTCGGCGAGGATGAAGGTTTGAACTACTTCGGCTAATAGAGCCACCGGGAACCAAAAGTAACCAGCCCCAATCAGCCATAAGTAATGTCCACGAGTCTCAAAGACCTATACATTTTCAGACCATTATTAGTCTCTTGAACATAATTATGGAAGTGTAATGGATTTAAAGAAGAAGAACTTTACCTGGATAAGCCAATGAGCGCATGCTAGGAATCTAGCGATTCCTAGCGCAAACACGTAATGAGCTGTGAAAGGCTCTATGATCTGAAATGATTGTTCGAGTAAATGTTAGACTTTTTATTTTTGCAAACGGATAAGTTTTGGACCTAAGTCTAGACTAATCGTGTAACTTGTCGAAAAACCAGAATTTCTTAGCACTTAAAGTGTCTACATTGGCCTAAGGTTTAAGTCTAGAATGAACTCTAGAATGCAGAAAGTCATATTTTCTTGCCACTTAAAACGTCTTCACTGGCCAAAATGTTAGTGTTAGAGGATGAGACTCAATCCTCCGTATTGTCCAACATAACGAATACTATTAGACTCAACCACTAGAAAACTATCATAGTTTGGTTAAAATGCTAACTCCACAAAGGCAAAAACAATTAAAAGATACATAGAAATGTCAAAAACTGGCTGACCTGAGCGTTATGCATCAATCGAAGCTGAGGCAGAACAGAGACAGATTCCGTANTCAACCACTAGAAAACTATCATAGTTTGGTTAAAATGCTAACTCCACAAAGGCAAAAATAATTAAAAGATACATAGAAATGTCAAAAACTGGCTGACCTGAGCGTTCTGCATCAATCGAAGCTGAGGCAGAACAGAGACAGATTCCGTATAAACGCAAAACGCCCACATGAAACGATGAATGTACGAATAAGTCGTAGTCGGATTAATAACCAACGCAAGGATAGCAGATGGTACAAGCTGGTAAGCAAAAAAGTGAGATTAATTAAACATGTTACTTAATCATCTCTAGAAGAGACACAAACGAACAACATTACACACTCTTTAAATTCAAAGCATTACCACATAGTAATTGTAGCAAGTGTCGAGAGTCTTTATATAAGATGCTTTTAGCTTGTACCGAATCATATAAATAACCCATAGAGTCGAAACCAAGGTGGCGAAATCGAGTACTGTATGGATATCACCTTCCATGTTTATGCTACAGATCAATCTCACAGCAAGAAATGTTGCTGTCACTTCTTGAGACTTTAATGAAAGACCTAATTATTCAAAACCATTTACATTTTTTGTTATCAGACACCAATATGAACTTATAAGATTCCACAATATAAACATATAAATGTTTTACTTCTAATCATATTACCAAGAACAACGGTGTAAATTAAAGTCATAATATTATGATACGGTGTGATGATTGTTATTACCGGAGCAAGTCTTTTGGCGAGTGAGTTTGTAGATGAGGATTAAGATTCCGGCGGCATGGATGAGCTCGGAGGCGACAAAGAAGTGATTTTTATTTTTAACGGTGATTTTCAAGAGCACGACGAGGATCAAAGAGAGGATGATTCCTAAAGCTATCTTAACCTTGTTTGATTGTTGTCTCAGCCATCCGAAAACCACGTTCACGGCGGAGACACCTCTTGTCTTCCCCATGATTTGATTTTGTGATTATTACAAATCTCTCTCTCTCTCTCTGTTTGTGTTGTGTTGTGTTCAGAGCATTTGTGCGACGTTCGTGAAAATGAAGGATTACGTTTTGTTGAGTGAGCGGAGACACGACGAGGGCATGCGGTCGATGACGTGGCGATTGTAATTTTATGATCTGATCAACGAATAGTTTTATGACATGTGTGAGTGATAGTTTTTTTTTTGGTATGAAATCTTAATGCAAATCTTGGGTTTTAAAGGCCTTTTAATTAGGAAATAAAGTTATGCCTTTTGACTATTTTATTGCCCTTTTTGTAAGATTATCTGAATCACTTGTAAGCCAAAATCAGAATCGTGGACCCAAAAAAAAAGGTTTTTTTTTTAATTTTTTTTTATTACTAAGATCGATTTAAAGATATCTTAAGAAATTGTTGGTGTAATTAAGAGATTTGGATACGACTTTAAAAAAAAAAAAAAAATTTGCGGACACGTTTATAAATGGAAACACTCCGGTTTAGGATTAGACCGGGATATCAGTAGAATTGATGATTGGTTTTGGAGTTATAATTTAGGAGGTGGGGTGTATAAGATTTGAAGTAATTTATGTTAAAAGATTTGTATTATTTTTTATTTGGACAGTCACAGATTGATTTAAATAAATTTTGTAAAATTTTTTGGTCAAACATAAATGTAATAAAAAAAATATAGATTATACAATAACTCACACATAACCCGAATAAATACATAATTCAATTTAAAAACTTTTTATTTCATAAATAATTAATTCATGGTCATATTAGACCCCATTATATTTATAATATATAGACCACATGAATTTGTTCAATTGAAACCCCAATATCATCGCTAAGGGGGGTGTATTGAATTTGATATTTTAGGAGATTTGC
>OVAQ01001524.1:0-17294 GCA_900406345.1 Erysimum cheiri
GTTTTTATGATTGAGGAATTTTAATATAGAAATTCAGATAGCCTTTGAAATCTATAAAACACCAGTTTTCTTTGTTTATAAGTTTACAATTGCTTAAAGATGAACTAATTGTAGGTTTCGTAGATAGAAAAACTCGATCTCTGGTATAAATTCATAGACAGAATTTGTACTATTCAAAATCCACCATCTAACTAGCCCACCACTCTTTGGTTAATTTGATTTTGTTTTGCCAAGTATATCTTTATTATACGTATCTCTCCTTATTAGAATGTATAATTATTTGCAATTTGATGATTAATGAGAGCTAAACGAAAGCAGATATAGATATCTATGAATTGGCCAGATGAGACGTCCTTAAATCCATCCAGTGTTACATGAATGAGACCAGATCTTCATGTAACGCTGGATGCGGCAGATGATCGAACGACTTGTGGGATGAAATAAATTACGAGAAAATGGCACATAGCTCCTCGCTATTCAATTCCATCATGACTTTGTGGAAGCTGTAACGGATATCACAATGCATGTATCAATATGGCGATAGCCATGGCTCTCCTGAAAAAGCCAAAATCGTTGATCGTGTCATGTCCTTACTCTTCAATCCCATTCCTTTAGATTGACTTTCACATTACATTATCATATTTATTTTTAGATAAGTAAGAACATATAGTTCCATGAAATTATATTTGGCTCTGGCTTCATAAAACCTGTTTTGAATTTGAGATTCTTTATACAAAAAAAAAATAAAAATTGTTGGCAATTCAAGATACTTGACTAAAAGAGCATAGTTTCCTACATAGCCGTAATTAATGTGGTCCACGAATTATGAACTTTGTCATGAAAACAGAGTTTGAAGCCTTAGGAGACAAGAAGAGAGTCACACCTTCAGATACACGTAGCTTCAAGGCATGTTCTGCCTCCTTCTCTTGCTCCCTACATGAAGCATAATCACCAGACACATCCTCCATCCTCATTCTTCACTATCTTTGTATACATATATATCACTGCCTGCAGATGTTTAAGGCCATAACAACAGTTCCTCTTCCAGGCGTTCCATATGAGCTCCCATCGCAGTTAATCCGTCGAAATCACTCGTGCAATTATACAACTTGTTCGAAACATCAGTGACAATATGCTCGATCATGGCCGCTTCATCATTCCTAACAAAAGGAGAGATCACTACATCTGTTAAATATTCATAAATAAATGAATATAAAAAGATGAATTTCTTGGCTACATAACTAAAATATGTTTACTTTGATGTGTTAAAAAGATTTGAGTGTAAGCAAAAAACACTAACCACTTGCTTGAAACCTCTCCGGCGATTGTGGCTACTTGCGCCAAAGCTTGTCTCCATCTCTCAGTTTCCTCTTTTTTTCTTCCCACACACGTATTCTTAAAGACATCTCCGAAGTCTCCAGTCTGCTTCTTTACATCGGTTTGGATCCACTTCATAGAAAATGGTCATCACAGTTTGATCCAACTCCTTCCTGTACTTCAAGATCTCCGCCAACTCGTTCAGGCACCACGACGAAGAAGCATAGTTCTTTGAGAGCATGACAATTGAGATCCTCGATCCTTTGATAGCGTTTATGAGCTCTGGACCAATCGACTTGCTCCTCTCCATATTATTATCAACGAAAGGGGTGATTCCCCTGCTTTTGAACTCCTTAAGGGTGTGACTGAGGAAGGTTCTTCGGACATCTTTCCCATGGAAGCTCGGGAACACATCATGTGCACACAACCATGAGAGAACTCAGACCGGGTCATGTTATGAGATGACGAAGATGCAGGTGATGAAGGAGACGAAGAAGATGAATATGATGAAGGTGGTGATGAAGGAGACAAAGAAGAAGCTTCGTGACATAATCATGGAAGCTTACAAAATTAATGTCCCTATCATCTCTAGGCCTCACCATTTTTCAAACTAGAAACAAAAAAAAATGTCTTCATCAAAATCTAATTTCACACCTATACAGTTGATTTCACACAAAAGACAATAAGAGTGAAGGTTTACCGTTTTTGACAAATCTGAAGGACTCCGCCGAACGTCTTTTCCCGTGAAGCTGCTCACACTCCGATCTCTCTTGAGTTTGCCGGTGTCATTAGCTACACACTCTCTGCCTCCATGGCCGAAGATACAATCGCCTTCACTGGCCAACGTGGCGTGTTCACTCTCATTACCGGTTTAGGATTTCTCTTCTACCGGCGAAAGTGGAGAGTAAAAGCTAATTGGGCTTGTGCCAACAGTTTTGAAGTACGGGCTTATACTGACCCAACAAGTTTTTTGAATTATGGGTTTTTGTTAGCCCAATAATTTTTAAGGGTCTGAAGCTCATATGTTCCTATCCAATTTTTCAATTTCACCATTTATTCAGAAACATTTTTCATAAATTTCTGCTATTATGGAGAGGTCTTTTTCCTCCACCTCCTACAACTTAATATTAGTTCATTTCACTCGTTACATCTTTTAGGGGATTTTAACTCTTTTTCAATGTTGGAAACCGCAAATTAATTACCAAATAAATA
This sequence comes from Erysimum cheiri, assembly GCA_900406345.1. Lineage (NCBI taxonomy): Eukaryota > Viridiplantae > Streptophyta > Magnoliopsida > Brassicales > Brassicaceae > Erysimum > Erysimum cheiri. Next base: position 2,530 of record OVAQ01001524.1, read on the forward strand.
CTCAAAGGAGTTTCACTAAAGATAGTTAAAGCTAAGTCTTCATTTTTTTCAAATAAATTAGAACTAGGAATCTCTATTATTTTCATCACTCAATTACAAACTTGAAAAAGAATCACACATCAGGATATTTTTCATTTTCTTTTTGTTTATATCATGATGATCAAGAATGTGTTCTTTGTTCTTGTAACAATTTGTGTTGCAGTTTCAGTGAATGCTCAACTACCACAATTTCCAATCCCGTTCCCCTTTCCATTTCAACATCCAGGTGGTATGCCGGGATTACCCGACATAACAAAATGTTGGTCATCAGTGATGAATGTTCCTGGATGCATTGCAGAAATCTCTCAATCTATATTTCTTGGGAAATTCGGTAACATTGGACCTGCTTGTTGCAAAGCTTTTCTAGAAGGCGCAACTAATTGCATGCCAAATCTACCATTCAATCCATTTTTTCCTCCCATGTTGAAAGAACAATGTTCTCGAATTGTCAACCAAGTTACTCCCACCAATACATAAATTGTTTTAGAATAATTGATCTAGCTATTTTCTATTTAATTTAAGTTGTTTTTCAAATTCAAGTTAATTCTAAAATGTAATAAAAAGTTGCAATAATAATAATAGAGTCACCTTTCTTCTACTTATAAATCTTATTCAATACTTCATAAACCATTCACTTCAATGCTCATTGATTAACTCATGATGAATAAGTCTGAAAGACATAGGCCTCGATTGATTGATTTTTATTTTTGTCATAGAATTGTGTTATATATTAACTTGTGATTCTATATTATTAATTAGTGCACTAAATAATTGTTACAGCCGTTCACGAAAATGTCATATAAATTTTTAGGAGAAGACTAGAAAGAGGTATATCTATGTATGAAAAAGAAACTCACGCGTAGCTATGTACACTAGCGGACCCAGGAAATAATTTTAGGAGATAAGTTTACGTTTGATGCTAATGCTTGCTGCAGGTCCCATTATGTTTCAATGTTTGTAATCGACGAGATTTGTCATTTACATCACTCGTTTTTGGAGCACGTTGTCACCGTGCTAAATTAGGGTTTGGCCTTTTGCGATTTAAAAATATATATTTATTATTTTAGGCTTTTGTGCTTGTGAATTTCTTTTATCAGAGTTTCGGTTTGTAAAACAATAATAATTCTGAAGTTGTTCCACATGACCAGAAAAAAAAAAAAATGTAAATACGATGACTTCAGCTGGGGATAACTTGTGTTTGCGGGAATAAGTTCTAATTCATTGTTTTTAGATGATGTTGAAGTACTGTTGTATTTTTAGTCCTTTTTTTCTTGAGAAATTCCTCAAAACACCACCATTTTAGTTTTTTTCCCAAAAATACCACTAATATCAAATTATTGTTCATGTATGGAATTTTAAATATTTGGTTTGGGTTAATTATTTTGCAATTTAGGGTTTAGTATTTATGGGGTAGGGTTGGGGTAGGGTTTAGTGTTTAGAATTTAGAATTAAAAGTTTAAAAATTAAAAAAATATATTTTATTTTGGTGGCATTTTTGTTCTTAAAAACAAAAATGGTGGTATTTTAGAGAATTGTCCTTTTTTCTCTCTTATTTTATTTTTTATATTTTCAATGAGGCTAACTAAATGTTTTTGGAGTGCATTCCTTTCATGTTTTCACATGTTATATATTTTAAAATAGTCATTAGGGTGCAAACAAGTAAATTGATTAATTGAAGATCAAAGATCATGCATAAACATTCTAGCTGTTGTATTGGATGAGAAGATTCCAACCGCTGGGTCAAATTAAAACTTGAACAAAAGATAGAAAATATATGAGTTTAATTTTGCTTTGAGTTCAATTAAACCATTTGAACCTTCATGCATGCTAGTGTTAATTAGTGAAGACGGATCATTATGCCAAGTTGTTGACTGAGGCATATAAATCTATCAAATTAATTTTTTTATTTTTTTTTCACATGAACAGATTATAGATTAACCTATAATTTTATAGTATATATTATTAATTATTACATTAAATATTAGTACATTCGTTCATGAAAATACCATATAAAAAAATATTTTTAAGTACATGAAATAAACAATAGCATTACATTAAACCGATATTGAACAAAAATTAACCACAATTAATCAAGAATAATATATCACATTATCATCATTTTCCTAATTCAAATCTGTTTTACTTAGTACTTACCTAATTAACTCTATTTTATTTTAATTGTTTTTACTAACAACAACCATGGCAAATAGTTTAAGAACGTGCCAAAAAGAGAACCAGTAAGTGGTCATTGTCATTTGTCATAGCAATAAATTTACAAACTCAAGATCTCAGCCGTTAATAGTCAGTTAGCGAATCCGACGGCTATAGATCCGTAAACTCTTAAAGCTCATGAGGCAGCATGTGCAATGGTGTTCCTTCACAAAAGTTCTTTACTTAAATTAAAAACAAAAAAACAAAAAAAACAAAAAAAGTAACCAATCGCAGACCGCCACATATCAGTGGAGCCCGCGAATAGTGAAGAAACCGAGTAGGGAACGTTCCTTCTTGTGGGAACGTTCCTCAGAGTTCCTTCTTGTGGGAACGTTCCTCAGAGTTCCTTTGATTTTGGAGTGGGGCCCGGACAAGGAATTCAGTTAAGGAACACCATTGCATATGGTCGGTTTCTTCACCGGAAGAATTGCGACTTAAAAGAAATAAAACAACTTTTAAAAAAATGACAACTTTCAAAGACGATACTTCCGAGTCAAATTTATCAGTCAGTAAGTACTCTCAACTCTCAATTTTGGTTTCCCTTTTTTCCTCTGATTCTTCTTTCTCAATTTTGGGTGTTAAAGTGATGAATTTGGTTCTAATCAATCGAAATCTTCAGTAAATTTGAAAACTTTTGAAACAATCATGTGGCTTTCCTTGTTGACCAATCCTGTTTCTGTATAGGGCTGAGATAAGATCATGAGAATCTGATCAAAGCTGAGACTTTTTTTTAGATTTGGTGAAACCCTGTGACGATTTTAGTCTAGACTCATTGGAAAATTTCCAAAAAGTTTTTGACTTTTAGTTGTGTGGATTCAAAACAGAGACTCTTCTTGATAATATCTTCACTAGTGTGTTTATGATTGTTGATTGAATCAGATCCTAGAGGCCTTCATAGATTGTTTCTTCATATGTTTCTTTGAATCTTTGGTACTTCAAGTGAACAGTGTGATTCTCATTTGCTTCTTTGATGTTTCAGGACTTCTAATGGATGAAACAACAGAACGTTCATCTGTTTCATTTTCATATTCAAATTGGATATCAAATGTCAAGAAATCGACACAAGAAGCTTATGAATCAAAGCCTATTTCACATTGGATACTATTGATTCTTAGCGGCGCCGCAATGCTCATAGCGTTCCCGGCTTCTAGTCTACTGTCTCGTCTTTACTTCTCCAATGGTGGTAAAAGCAAATGGATCATCTCTTGGGTTGCTGTTGCTGGATGGCCAATCACTTGTGTCATCTTACTTCCTACATATATCTTTCAAAAGATCAAACCGAGACCTCTCAACACAAAGCTTGTTCTTTCTTATGTCGTGCTCGGTTTCTTGAGTGCTGCGGATAACCTTATGTACGCTTATGCCTACGCGTATCTCCCTGCATCGACTTCTTCGCTCCTAGCATCTTCGTCGCTTGCCTTCTCTGCTTTGTTTGGTTATCTCATTGTTAAGAACCCGCTTAATGCTTCGGTTGTTAACTCCATTGTGATAATAACCGCTGCTATGGCTATAATAGCACTGGATTCAAGCTCTGATCGGTACAGTTACATAAGCAACAGCCAATACTTTGCAGGTTTCTTTTGGGACATAATGGGATCTGCGCTTCACGGTCTCATTTTCGCCTTATCCGAGCTTCTCTTTGTGAAACTGCTTGGAAGAAGGTCTTTCCACGTTGCTTTGGAGCAGCAAGTCATGGTTTCGCTCATAGGTTTCGTGTTTACCACTCTTGGGATGGTTGTGAGCAACGATTTCCAAGGGATGAGTCACGAAGCCAAGAGTTTCAAAGGCGGCGAGTCTCTGTACACTCAAGTCCTTGTCTGGAGTACAATCACGTTTCAACTAGGCGTTCTTGGGGCGACCGCGGTCTTGTTTCTGGCATCCACAGTCATGGCAGGAGTTCTTAATGCCGTGAGAGTTCCCATCACGAGCATTGCTGCTGTCATATTGATGCATGATCCAATGAGTGGCTTCAAAATCCTGTCCTTGGTCCTGACGTTCTGGGGATTCAGCTGTTACATCTATGGGAGCTCAAGCTCGAACTCAAGTACTCAAGCTTCCTCTATATCCTAGTTTGCACCCTTTTCCTATGTCCCCATCCCTTGAAGTCATTATTGAATGTAATATAAGATAATATTTGGCTCAAACTATTGTTGTTGGGACTTATTATCTCTGTGTGCAACAAGTTTTATGTGAAGCAAGAACATTTGAGATTGAGGTAAAAGCAAACAGGCTTGTATATACAATCGATACACATGAAGAAACTTGGAGCAACCATGGAAAAGAGCAAAATACTATAAAAAAAAACAGAGGAAAGGGAAACTGGAAAATTTTTGCAGAGATTTCAGAATGTGATGATGCTTCATTGATTAGGTCTCGGTTCGATATCTTTAAGAAGACCAACTACTTGTTGCATACTCGGCCGCTTTGAAGGAAGATCAGCTGTGCAGAGGTATCCGATCTTGAGAGCTTCTTCCATTTGATCTTCTGAGCCTGTCTCTTGGATTTTTGGATCAATAGCTTTTGATCCTTGATTCTTCCTAACCAAACTTCTAACCCAGCTCACCAAGTCGGTATCTTTCTCATCAAGATAATCGTCTTCAATCGGCTTTTTACCAGTGATCAGTTCAAAAAGAACAACTCCAAAGCAATAGACATCGGATTTTGGTGTTGGCAGCTCGTGTTCGGGTTGCAAGAACTCAGGAGGGAGGTAACCGGGTGAGCCACGTGTAAATTCGTCGTCCAAACCATTTCCAAAGACTTTGGCTAAACCAAAATCAGATAATCTTGGTTCCCAGTTCTGGTCAAGATAGACACTACTAGCTTTCACATCCTTATGGACCATTGGCGGTGAACAACCGTGGTGAAGAAATGCCAATGCTCGGGCAGTTCCAAGTGCTATCATGTGCCTAAACCGCCATGTCGCCACCGGGCCTTCAGTCCCTATGTTTTGAATTCCATTGTCAGTTTCTTCTTCCCATGTATCTGTGCTCCAATCATCAGTTGTCTGAACTCCAAATGGCAGATCATGAAGCAGGTTTTGCAAGTTGCCATTCTCCATGTACTCGTAAATGGCGATCCTTTGTTCACCAGCAATGCAATATCCGGTTAATGGAACAAGATTCGGGTGCTTGATCCTTCCAAGAAACTCAAGCTCTCTAGCTGCTTCTTGGTCACTAAGAGTTGAGCCGTGGACCAAAACTTTTACAGCTACATGAATTCCACCGGGGAGGAAACCTCTGTAAACAGGACCAAATTTACCGTCTGCTAAGAGAGTGTCTCTGTCGAAGTTGGAAGTTGCAGACAAGAGATCCGAAAACGTGATGTTCAACAATGGCTTCTCAAAGATAACCACAGGAACTGCATTTGCTTGCTTCACATCAGCCACCCATGTAGTAGAATCCGTTTGGAAAGAGAATGGACCCGAAATGCTTTGTTCCTCCTTCAATGAGACATCTTTGGCTTCACCGGATTTGGGTTTCCTTGTACAGCCAAATGCTACAAATATCAATGCTCCTATGAGTAAACACATCGTCGAAAGCGTCACTGCCAAAGCCAGCTTGAGTCCTCCAGTGACCGATCTTCTTTTCTTGAAGAGCGCGGGGTTTGCAGCGATAGGACAGCTACTTGTAGAACCAAAGAAGCAACTGATCAGAGTTTCGGGCAAGAACTTTCCGGTACAAAATGTTAAGTTGTTGAAAGAGAAATTGAATCTCTCCATCCAAGGGAGCTTCTCAAGGATAGACATTGGTATCTCTCCCGTCAAATTGTTCCTCGAAACATCGACAGCCACGAGGTTCTTGATACTCAAAACCGGGATATTTCCTGAAAGATGGTTTCCTGAAACGTCTAGTGTGCTCAAATCACTCAGCTCTGAGATCTCTCTAGGTATGTGACCAGAAAGATTTGTGTTTGACAAGTTAAGATACTCTAAACCTGAAAGCATCTCAATCCTCGGAAACATCCCTCTGTTGAATCTATTCCAAGCTAGATTTAAGTGCTTAAGCTTCTTTGGCAGAGTTTGATTCTTGAAGATATCTCCACCGAGCTCATTCTCAGACAAATCAAGATAAATCAAACTAAACCAGTTGGAGTCTACCTGAGAGGAGATATGACCTTGAAACCGGTTTTTGCTGAGATCAGCCACTTCTAGAGTCTCCTTAAACACACCTGTCCCTGAACCTTCAAACTGATTCCCTGAAATGTTGAGAGAACTGATAGAATTCAAATCAGCAAAATCAGTGTCCCTGCCATGAATCTTGTTTCCTGCAAGATTCAAAGTTTTGAGCTTTGGAAATGCAGAGCCAAACCCATCAGGAAGAGACCCTTCAAGCTCGTTAGAAGAGAGATCAATGAAAACCAAAGATTGGCAACCAAGAAGTCCTCGTGGGATTGACATCTGAAACACATTGTGATCAAGCTTCAAGACTCTCAAGCTAACAAGAGAATCTACAGCTTCAGGGATCGCACCAGAGAAGTTGTTGTTAGAGAAGTCAAGTGACTCAAGCTGCCCAAAATTCCCAACATTACTAGGGAAAGACCCAGAGATTTTGTTGAAAGAGAGGTTGAGATTCTTCAAAGTGTTCAAACTCCAGAAATCAGATGGTAAAGCAGAGATTTTGTTGTTGCTAAGATCCAAAGATTGAAGCTTACTGAGTTTACCAATGGTGTTATCAGGGATTTGACCAGATAAACCCATACCAGAAGCAATCAACACAATCACATGCTCATTCTCGGAATCACAGAACAAGCCTTTCCATGAACAGAAAGGAGCAGAGAGGTTATAAGTTTGGGCAGAGCTTAAACCCATTTGCTTGAAGAATTCAGAGACAAAGAAACCATCTGTGTTGGGTTCTTGGCAATGAAATTGCTTTAAGAACAGAGGAAGAACCAATGCATAACACCAAAAACCAAGACCCATTGAAGAAAGCTCTGATTCAGCAACAAAATCTCCTCCAAGAAAAAAGAAAGAAGAAAGCAAAATCTCAGTAAAGCTACTCTGGGGACTTCATGCAAGAAAGAAACCCAGAAGAGCTCTCAAGCAGTTAAAGACAAGAAATGATATTAAGGAGAGAGATCTGAAGATAGGAAAAAGTGTTTATTTAACTTTGTGGTGCTTCTCAAGAACACGAGAGACCAAAGGACATAAAAACAAGAAAAAGGAGGATTTTTGTCATAAGATTAATATATAATATTAAGCTTCTCCTACCTCTTGAGTCTTGACTATGACAAGACTATTATTTTAATTGAGACTTTCTAAAATAACAGAAAAAGAAAGAGAAGAGGACATGTAGACAGTTAGGAGCAGAAAGATATTGAAGCTTTTCATAAATGAGAGAATTCATAATTCTCTGAGATTTTTCAGAAACAGTATTATTGGTTTCTTTTCTCTAGTTGAACAAATTCATTCATTCTTCTCACCAGTAACCCGTTTTTTTCTTCTTTATATTAAGTTAAGTCTTATATGTTTTTTTTTTTTTTTTGGCAATTCTCTAAAATACCACCATTTTTGTTTTTAGGACAAAAATACCATCAAAATAAAATAAATTTTTTAATTTTTAAACTTTAAATTCTAAATTCTAAACACTAAACCCTATCCCAACCCTACCCTATAAATACTAAACCCTAAATTGCAAAATAATCAACCCAAACCAAAGATTTAAAATTTCATACCTATGAACAATAATTTGATATTAGTGGTATTTTTGGAAAGAAAACTAAAATGGTGGTGTTTTGAGGAATTCATCTTTTTCTTTTTTTTTGGTGGGGGTTAAGTCTTATATGTTCACATTGAAATAACATTCATCTAACGAGTTGAACCAACCGCAATTTTTATAAAGTTTTAACTTTTATGAAAATGATTTATCAAAGTGTTTCTAACTTCTTAAAATGACTGGTTTTGCTTTAAAAAAAAAAAAAATTGACTTTTTGTCAACATAGTCCATTGGTTCGGATCTCACTATTTACGGATAAGTGAAGTCGAACTCGGAAACTTTAATCACTTAACCATGAGACCCTCGACCCAACTTCTTAATAAGACTAAAAATGGGTAGCATTTTACCAAAAAAGAAAGAAAACAAATGGGTAGCATTTTACCAAAAAAAAAATGGGTAGCATGTAATTAATGGGTAGAAAGTTTAAAAATGCAAAAGATAAATTTTTTTATATAAAGGGTTTTCTATTTAAACATAAAGATAAAAATATTACAAAAGCTCAGCCCAAGCAGTGTTCTTTATTCTTCTTTTTCTTCACAAAAGATCTCCTCATGCACTTATTGGGAAATATATCTCCATTGATGGTTTAGCATGTCATGCCATTAAAGGTGTGTGCAAAAGTATGTTCTTTTTACTTTTTTAGATTGTCGGTTGTAATTCGTGGATATTAGTTGTTGTGACAAAACTAATGTCTACAAATTCCAAAAAAAAAAAAATTGTAGTATTAATTGTTGTGATTAAGAAAATCATAACTATTCTTTAGATTTTGTAATTTCATTATTTCCAAATAGAGCTTTGTTGAAAATCTTTTTTTTTTTTTCCGACTTAGCAATCTATTTTATTTTATTTTTGTCAACATTTGGGCCACAATTGGCCGGCCCATTAGCCTAATTCCTACAAATTGTAGGGTCGAAGATTCGATCTTTGATGTGATGGTGTCTATCTTCTGTGGACTTGCCACTAGACCAAGATCACTTCACATCTATTTTAATTTCACGAATCATTACATATTTCACATAATTAAAGCCTATCTTTTGGTACAATTTTTTTTGTCTGATCTAAAGTACATTTAATGTTTGGTGGACTTTCTTGTGGGAAAAGGAAAAGCTAATTCAGTGTATACAAAGTGTACATATATGTGAGAGCATGAATTTTAATTTGTTTCTGAGAGCATGAATTTTTGTTTCTTTAAGCTTGAACTAGTGTATTTTGAAGATATGTGATCTAAATAAATATGTTTTCAATCAAAAATTCACAATCAGCAACTGTGAGACTGTATGATACGTTGTCGAAAGTAATTTGATGTGCAAATCATATCTCAGGATCAGAGAGATAAGCTCATGCATGTCTTCACTATTTTAAAAGCGTAACTGGAAATCTGGAATAGATGGTGCATATGTGAGAAATTATAGTCATGTGATATTTTAAAATTACTAAATAAAAGATAAGTTTTATTTTGTGACATATTATTTCTTTAATAAATATCTAATTTATTAAATGGAGGGCAATATTTAGGAATTGAATTTTGGGATTTGTTTTGTTAGAGTGTTATAAGAACAACTTTTTTTGTGCAAAAGTAGGCATGACCAAAACTAAACCGTAACCGTATTTCGGACCGTAACCGGACCGGATATAAACCGTAACCAGACCGTAACCGTATGAAATGGTTAAAAACCGTAACCATTAACCGTAAATATATGGTTAAATTTTACTAACCATAACCATTAATTAACCGTAACTGTTTCAAAACCGTTGGTTAACCGCATTGTTAAACCGTAAATTTTTAACCGTAACCGTTTTAAAACATAATAAAATATATTAATAATTAATTATTTATTATTAACCGTATCATATTTTTAAATAACCATAACCGTATGTAACCGTAACCGTTTTAACCGGAACCGTATTTAACCGTAACCGTTTAACCGTTTGTTAAATGGTTACGGTTAAGGTTAACCAAAATTTCTAACCGTAACCAATGGTTAATCAACCGTAACTGTAATAACCGTAACTGTGGTCATGCCTATGCAAAAGTGTTATAAGAACAACTAAAGCCTTATATAATAATGAAATTAAAATAAAATACTATTTTTTTTTGAACACCCAAATAAAATAAAATACTATTTAGAAACAATTTGTCACATTGAGGGTTTTCTAGATTCCACCTCTAATATTGGTTTCCTCGTTTCCACCTCCAATACTGCCCATCACTCAATTAAACTTTTCAAAATAATATATATTCATTACTTATAATAAAAGTATTAATTTGAGATTTTGTTCTACTTTCGCTTGGTTTTATGTTAGTACTTTAAACTATTCGTAAATTGCATTAACTAATAAAATAATGCGATTTGATGAATTATAGAGAGAAAGAGCTATGAATGGCACGTGAACGATGTTAATGCAAGAGCTATTATATGATCATGTCGTGTGAGTCCGATATAATCATGGATTTGATATCGGTAACTGTTGGTATGATAGCAACACAAGTTGGTTTGAATATAAAATGTTTCATTGCCCTATTACAAATGTCATGCTTGGTTGGTCCTCATTGCCACGAAATTATGAACTTTTTGCTATAACGTAATAATAATTATAAAATATACAACGTTTGTGAGATATTCTATCAATGATGATGAAAAAATAAAGGTGATTTCTTTATACTTGTTGTTGTATATATATTTTTTTAAAAATGTAAAATTTTATCCAATCAAAAATTATGTGCATTAAATATAACTTTTTTTTTCTAAGTTAACTGTTAATTAAACACACAAAAAAAAAAAAAAAAAAAAAAAAAAAAAAATTTTTTGAACCAAACCATAAACGTACGCATCTCGTCAGTGGGTTTGTTTGGGTTTTAGACTTGAAAGTCAATTCCAAATTCGGGAGCTATTCATTGTTAATGCGATAGATATTAGCATATCTTGCATCAATCTCGGTAACAAATAAGAGAACATATAGAAAATAAATATTCTATGTTTTAAGTATAGAGAAATCAGGGATCTCAAATATTTTTCTTGCATAAACACTAAATATTCCAATGATAAACATTGTGATATTATATCTAAACTCAAAAGAAACTCAGGATCTCAGTCATGAGTTTGTTTTGCAGGAAAGCTACATCAAAGATAGAAGAAAGATTCAAAACCGGAAGAGATGAGCATTGTTGTAAACGTTAGTCACTCTCAAGACACCATCCACCTTGTACCTGTAAAGCCCTGTCCAAGAAAATCAGAAACAACACATTCAACAACATCTTGTAAGCAAACTCTATATTAGATTCAATTTTCTTTTTTTTTTGCAACCAAAGTACCAAACTAATCAGAGATTGTTTGTCTACCTGAGGTGGTTAGCAGGAGATGATACTCCTCACCAATCTTGAGATCCACTAGTTCAACAAGATCATTTGTCCCAACTTTCAAAAACTCATATATAATACGCCAAGTTAGGTATAAGTGTGTAAGATGTCTCGTTTAGTTGGGCAAGAGGGAAGACATTCACCCCATAGACTCCCTCCCAAGGTGCATAGAGTTGCAAAGGACAGGCAATCCTTTCTTGTAGAAGAAGTTCAACCGTGCAACATCATCTTTACCAAGTTTATCTATCGCAATAATTTCTAAGTATTTTGTTTTTGGCCAAAGTTTCTTCAATATTCCTGCAAATTTCTTGTTATGGCTGACCTCTGATTTAATGAATTAGGGCAGCTTTGGATCTTGTTTCAGAACCTTCAAGACAACCTTACGAAGACATCCATCCTTTAATTAAATAAAAAAATCAATTAAATCATTCAATTATATAAACATAATCTTATTTATTTTTCTGATATATTCAACTCAGTATATAACTGATATACAAATGCTCGTATCTATCGTATTCGTTGACAAAAATACAAGAGGCGGCTTCGTTGTTCATTTTTCGTTCAATTTAGTAACTGAATTGGAGGATAATTAAAGACCGAAAAATATAAAATTACATCATGATAAATACCAACAAATATATAAATACAGATAACCCATAGTAGAAAAGAAATTTAAGCATGTCAATCAGTTTGGTTCGACCGTTTTATGAATATATCAAATTGTAATATAGAATGGTCCTTCACTTGGGATCTCCAAAGTTATTCTAAACTCTAACATATCAAATTACAAGCAAACTTCGTAAAACGAATGTGGTTAGTGATGAAAAATATTATTAAATCACTTGTAAAATTGAAATTTGAGATTTTAAAAAGGAAAAAACTTGTCATAAGTTATTAAGTTTGTTTATTTGGGTGTCAAATAAGGTCGGACTTGAAAGTTGAAACTATGTGAATCTTGAAAACCAAAAAACGGAAAACTATGTGCATCCTATGATAGTTGGTGACGAAAAAGTAAGAGAAGAGTTGGCGTACAAGTGACGTGTAATATCACTCACCTTGTGTGAGTCAAAACATATATAATTGCATGAGAAATGAAAGAACACTCAAAGATTTTGCTTTAAACGAAAAAGAACCGAGTTACCGACATAATATTTTTTGTTTTTTGGTAAAAGTACCGACATAATATTTATTTCCATCAAAAGTTATTTATTGTCCATCAATTCTCTATAAATGTTTTTAAATTAATGAAGAATATTGTATTGCACCAGCTAACCGATCACGTCTATGTAGATAATGTGTTTGAGGGAGCTAATCACGCCAAACCTAATCCACTCGTAGTTCATGTAGAAAGCTAACAGCCTAACATGTAGATGATCAAACCGTTACACGACTAAGTAAACCCAAAGTCTAGAACCGACTACGATAAATTTCACAAGCATCTCATCAACACTTATAAAAATATATTTGAGATTTGAATTATATATATTATTATTATTATTTTTTATTATTTGAATTATATATTTATATTATCCTTAGTAGTTAACGGTAAAACTAATTAAAGAGAACCCCATATCACTTCAAGTGGTTGTTCTATAACCTAACTTTTTTTTCTGAAATGTTTTTTGCTTAAGTGTTGGAGGACCCTCACAAACTCCTTTTAAACTAATAAAACCCTAAGCGATTTTGATCATTTTCTTCTTAATGTATTATTTAATTACTCCTAAAGATGCCCAAAAACACATGCATAAAGGTGAACTGAAAACCAAATTTTTGCACTAACAAATACCTTTGGTTTTTAGCCTCGCACTACAAAAAAACAAGGCATTTCACGTCAGTTTTTATATGGGTTAACGTCACTTATAAACCGACTTTAACAATACACCAACGGTTTAGTAACTGTCGTATTATGGGATGACGTAAAATTTTTTTGCATCAATAAGAAAACCGACGTCTTAATTAACGTCAAAACTTTAGCGTCACTTTTTGTATTGTTTTAAACGCTGTTAGCAAAACCGACGCAATCTAGCTCTCTAATTATCATTTGTCCAATTATATTTTTTTTTTTGTTAAATAAAATAAACTGTGATAAAATAAAACACAAAATGACAATGAACTTAAAATTTTATTTAATAATAGATAAAACATAATTATCTTAATTAAGAAAATACAATAATGATTACAAAAGTTAGTAGAAATTACAGGAATAATAACAATTAAACTAGTTTGTTTGATTTTTAGAGAAGTAGAAATTGTGGTCCTCACCTAGATTTTTCATAACACCACCGACGTTGACGACTCTAGGAACAGGAGATGGTCTACTCCTATCTTTGTCTTCATAGACGTCCTCTACGTAGATTGTGTTTCTGGGAAGATCTATGGCTCAAGCCATTGCAGNGTCTATGGCTCAAGCCATTGCAGGTACATACATCTATACAGAAATGAAACTCTGCAAGTAGCTGAATTCAATCCGTCTCTACAAAAATCCGATATTTCTATTCATATCATTAGATNAAATCTGATATTTCTATTCATATCATTAGATGCATCCACAGTTTATTTTATTTAACAAAAAAATAATATAATTGGACAAATGATAATTAGATAGATTGCGTCGGTTTTGCAAACAATGTTTAAAACAATACAAAAAGTGACGCTAAAGTTTTAACGTTAATTAAAACGTCGGTTTTCTTACTGATGCAAAAATTTTTTACGTCATCCCCATAATACGACAGTTATTAAACCGATGCCATATTGTTAAAGTCGGTTTATTAGTGACGTTAACCCATATAAAAACTGACGTCAAATGCCTTGTTTCTTGTAGTGTGTGTGCAGGAGTTAATAAATCATTCAAGATTGAACAATGATTAATGGTTCGATCCGATTTGTTCCAAAATTTTGGTATCTTGGGTTTTGCAGATCCAATGACTTTATTGTTAATTACTATAACAGTGGTCAAGATTTCACTAAATAATGTCGTCAAAAAGTAATATTACATGAAATTTTAAAAAGAAAATTGAAGAATGAAAGATCAAGAAGACAATATAGAAAATAAATAATGTTGAGATTCTCATCTTTTCTCTCTAATATCTTTTCTTTTTCATTTTTATCTCGACCTGTAAGACCTCCCTCCACTATTCTTATCTTATCAGTAACAGTGTTTATTAATTCCATCTTATCTTTTGAACTGCTAGTCAAATTATTTGAAACAATGGAAAAATTCAATTTTCTACTACCTATCCAAATTGTTTAAAAAAAAAAAAAAAAAAAAAAAACAATTCCAGGTGACATGATCTTTCAGTGCTTTTGCATGATCCTATATCTTTACAAGCACCCCAAAGTGCTTGAGGCTGCCGTTGTGGCTGGCCATGCCTCACCCTATGTGGGGCGATGAAACACCCCAACCCATTTTTTTTCTTTTAATTAATAACTCATGTCTAGCGATCCCA
>OVAQ01001525.1:0-17293 GCA_900406345.1 Erysimum cheiri
CTTATATTATTCCACCAATTCACTGTATTAGGGAAAGAAAGGAAGAGGAAAGATTTATTTTTACTAGCCGTTAAAGGTAAAAAATACCGTTTATTTTAACGCGCGATTGACGACGTTATTCACGGCGTCCAAAGACAAATCCGCCCGCACATGTGACGCAGGTCGTTTAAAAGCCCCATCCCTGACACAGCTCATACGTGGGAAGAAGCTCTCTCATTGGTCAAATCCGTTACTAAAGCTGACGTGCTTAACTATTATTGGTAATGTACCAAAAATGAGGCACCATGTGCACGTTAGAGAATGCGCCAGCTAATAGCGACAGGATTAATATAAAAAGTAGTAAAAATTAATACTAGTATTAATATTTTATAAAATAAAAAAGATAGGTTAATGTTTAGAGTAGCGTGGTCCAGCGAGGCACGGTCAAGCCTCAGCCATTCGTTAGTCAGAGAGGTTAAAGTAAACCACTAGGATAACGCCACGTGTTAAACTTTCCTCTCCCGCGTTTAGTCTCCTCAGATCTGACCGTTAACTTCAACAGTCGTATTCTCTCACCTCCCATATCTAGCCGTTGAGCCAAAACTGTACATCTCTCTCTCTCTCTCTCCTCTTCTTGCAGTTTCGTTTTGAAAGAAAGAAAGAAAGAAAGACGAAATCTGCAGATTTTGGTAATAATCTTTAAGAGATGGGAAAGCTTCTTTGTGATTCAACGGCCACATTTCAATCTCCTTCACCAACGGTTCCGTGGAGGGAACCTTCCACAGCCGCCGTGTCTCTCGATGACGTGGATCTTGTTGACCAATCCGCAGCGGCTGCGGCGGTGGAAGCGGTTGAGAAGACAATGGCCGCCGCCACCACCACCGCGTGGGATGAGGTTTTTGGATTGGAGGAGCAGCAAAGACGGCATCTTAGCCGGCTTCACGCGAGGGGTGTCTTGTGGAAGCATCCTGGGAAAGATGAATCCTCAGCTTCCGTCGTTTTCCGTCTCTCTCACGGCGGAGAGGTCTCCTCCGACGGGAACTGCCTGTTCACCGCGTCTCAGAAGGCTATGGAGGGGCGTGCGATCGACGCGCGGGACTTGCGGCGGCGCACGGTGAGGAGGTTTTTGGAAGATTTCAGATCCGCGAGCGAGGAAGAGAAGAAGGTTATTACGGATGCGATTAGGCATATGTATTCGCCGGATCTGAAGAGCGGGTGGGGGATTCATATCGTCCAGGAAGAGAAGTTGTTAGCCAAAAAAGACGAACGTGAGAGTCTTGACTCCGCCATTGAGGAGCTTATACAGATTGGGATGCAGAGGTACTTTTGCTGACTCCAGATTCAGATCTGGTTTCTGTTTCTATCACAAGTGCTCTTGAGAATGAATCTTGATGTTATGAAAATGATTTATTTTATGAATCCAAGAATTAGGAAGCAAATGTTGTGTTATTGTTCTTGTCATGATTAAGAAAGTTATAACCTTGGTGTGTAATTATGCTCTTTAAGCTCTTGGGGTTTGTATTGTTATTGATTACTTTTTCTCTTGTTTTTCTCCATTGCAGAGAAACTGCTGCAGAGTCAATCTACAGAGAGAGGTGTCTCCCGGTGAACGATGGAGTTAGTTGGGCTAAGTACATGTCGATTTCAGGGTCAACAGAGGATGAGTATGACATTATTACTTTGCAGTATACGGAAGATGGGTTGTTATCTGTAGAAGAGAACCGAGAAGGACATGCCGCTGCGTTTGGGGATGACATAGCAATCGAATGTCTTGCCACAGAATTCAAACGAGAAATATATGTGGTGAGTGGTCATATCACATATGCTTTAACAAGTTTGTTACTTGCTTGTTTTTTTGATAAAGTTGTGAAATTTGTAGGTTCAAGCGCATGGATCAGATGGGATGGTAGAGGAAGAGAACTGTGTCTTCTTCCTTCCTCACAAACCAAGAAGTGAAGTCATTGAAGTCCCAGTCTTTCTATTCATGAAAGGAACAGGTAATAATATAAAACACTAAATTTTTAAAATCTTTCTCACATGTATATGGATTTTGTAATAAAAGTTTTCATCCCACTGGTTCAGGTTGGTGTGGTGGAGGAGCAGACCATTACGAGCCCTTGATTGCGAATCCATCTCCGCTGATATCTCATGAGAAAGTTGCCCTTGTTCTCTGATTTTGAGCTTCTTCAAAATCACAGCTTTTTTGGTAGTTTTTTTATTATTGTGTTGGTAGAAGAGAGAATTCATGTTAGGGAGATAGAGATGAAATTTGTGCAGGTTATTGGCCTGCCTCTGCGAGTTAAGCTGTCTTATCATTGTAGTTCGAGAAGAGCATTTGATTTTTTGTTCATTATTGGGGATGAAAACGGGAAATTCTCTTTGTCTTTTTAAGAGTTGCGGCTGTAAGAGTGTAATACTCAATTTTTGTTTTGACTTCTTTGAAATGAAAGGTTGCCAAAAAGAAGTAAAGATCTTCAGCTCCTAACTAAATTTGCATCAACCAGAATCAGTCCAACAATACGAAAGCATCTTTGTTAAAAGTATATTCGGAGATCTCTCTGTTATGACAAAAAAACAAAAAAAAAAAAGAAGAGAAAGGGGAAAAGGCCACTTGAGGGTAATGGTTGAATTGAATATTAATTTGTGCAGTCAGAAGGGCTTCACGTAGCCATACCAGCACACCAGTGAGCAGTTTTAAGGCAAAAGACAACCTTTGGGAGATCTCAAAAGGTTCTCTTATTTGCAGTAATGCCCCTTTAATCCTTTTTCGATGTTTCTTATGTTCTTCTTCCTTTTTAACTAAAAGCCTCCTCTTTTAGCCCCCAATCATCCTTGTCTCTGTAAAGATGGCGTCTTTGTCTTCCTCCTTCGCCTCCCGATCCTATCTTTCCGGATATTCTTTTTCACCGGTTAACGGTAACCGACATCAGTCAGTCTCGTTCCTGTCTGCTTCTCCTCGAGGGTTGAATTCTTATGACCTCTGTGTTAAATTCCAGAGCAAGTCTGGTCGTGCTTCTGTCTTTATGCAAGATGGTTAGTTCTAAAATCTCTGTTTATTTTTGGGATTGGAATTGATCGAATCTACAAACAAGCTTATCAACTGCACTTGAATCTCTGAGATGTGGGCAATTTCAATACTCATTTGGAATCATTAGCTGTATCCGTATAGTTAAATATAAATATTCATATCAGTAGAAGAGGATTTGTTCTGACATTTGCACTGGGTTTTAGGTGCAATAGTCACCAATTCAAATCCAACAGAGAGTAAATCTTCTATTAAGGGATTGAAAGACGAGGTGTTATCAGTTTTATCTCAAGAAGCAGCCAAGGTTGGAGTAGAATCTGATGGTCAAAGCCAGTCAACGGTTAGTATCACGGTGGTTGGAGCCTCTGGTGATCTTGCCAAGAAGAAGATCTTCCCGGCCCTTTTCGCCCTTTACTACGAAGGCTGTCTTCCCGAGGTATTGCCTTGGCGAAGATTTTCTTCTCTATGATTGCTATTCTGATTGTGTTTTGCACAGTAAAGCCTAATGATTGACAATTTGATTTTGTTTGTTTGGCAGCATTTTACAATATTTGGTTATTCTAGAAGTAAGATGACTGATGTTGAACTTAGAAACATGGTCAGCAAAACCCTGACCTGCAGAATTGATAAGAGGTCAGCAATTGTCTCCTCAAGTTTCCGTTTTTAGTCTTAAGACAAGTCTTTAGTCTTGTTTTCAGTTTGAGATGGGTTTGTGAAGATTATTATTAACTCTTGAGTATTATGGGAATCTCAGGGCAAACTGTGGTGAAAAGATGGAAGAGTTTCTCAAGAGATGTTTTTACCATTCTGGTCAGTATGATTCTCAGGAACATTTTACTGAATTGGACAAGAAGCTCAAGGAACATGAGGTATTGATGTATTCCACTGCCAATTGGATCTTTTCTGCTTTCAACTTCTTTCAGACTGTAATGCATTGATTCCTTAATAATTGTTCTCTTCAAATCAGTACAACTAGAAAACTTGAGTCTACGTCTTTTACATGAGGTATACTTATCCTTTTTATTTTCTGCAGGCTGGAAGAATCTCAAACCGCCTCTTTTATTTGTCTATCCCTCCAAATATATTTGTAGATGCTGTGAAATGTGCAAGCACTTCTGCTTCATCTGTCAATGGATGGACTAGGGTCATCGTCGAGAAACCTTTTGGTCGAGATTCTGAAACCTCTGCTGCTTTAACGAAATCCCTCAAGCAGTATTTGGAGGAAGATCAAATTTTTAGGTGGGACATATTACACTTATAGCTTTGTTGTAATGTTGATGCTACTGTATGCTTGGCTGATATTATAATTAAATTGTGTTCTTACAGGATAGACCATTACCTTGGAAAGGAGCTAGTTGAGAACTTATCTGTTCTACGATTCTCAAACCTTATATTTGAGCCGCTATGGTCAAGGCAGTACATAAGGAACGTGCAATTGATATTTTCTGAGGATTTTGGCACTGAAGGACGTGGAGGGTAAATTGCCAGTTTTCCATTATATGGCTATTAATGTCTCGTCTGTATTGAAAGTTTATGTTCCACTCTGTTCTCTTTTGTTTAATTCAGGTACTTTGACAACTACGGAATAATAAGAGATATAATGCAGAATCATCTGCTTCAAATCTTAGCCCTCTTTGCCATGGAAACACCTGTTAGTTTGGATGCAGAGGATATCAGAAATGAAAAGGTGTGATATTCTTTTTCCCTTTGAGAGTTTGGGTTTGGTTCAAGAAAGCATATTATGAAAACCTTGTGCACAATTCAGGTTAAGGTGTTACGTTCGATGAGACCAATTCGAGTTGAAGATGTGGTAATAGGACAGTACAAGAGCCACACAAAGGGAGGAGTCACATATCCGGCCTACACAGATGATAAAACTGTACCAAAAGGCAGTCTGACTCCGACATTTGCAGCTGCTGCCCTTTTCATCGATAATGCAAGATGGGACGGTGTGCCTTTTCTAATGAAAGCTGGGAAAGCACTACACACCAGAAGGTAGGGGTGCCTATAACTTCAAACTTATGAAATTTTGCACATTGACTCTTATTGATAAGTAAAATTACAGTGCAGAGATAAGGGTGCAGTTCAGGCATGTCCCGGGGAATTTGTATAACCGGAATACTGGTTCCAATCTTGATCAAGCTACAAATGAGCTTGTGATCCGTGTCCAACCGGATGAAGCAATATATTTGAAGATTAACAACAAGGTCCCTGGTTTAGGAATGAGATTAGATCGCAGTAACTTGAATCTTCTATACTCAGCAAGGTATTCAAAGGAGATACCAGATGCATATGAGAGGCTTCTGCTGGATGCAATAGAAGGAGAAAGAAGGTTGTTCATAAGAAGTGACGAGCTTGATGCAGCTTGGTCACTATTCACTCCATTGCTTAAAGAGATAGAAGAGAAGAAGAGAATCCCTGAGTACTATCCTTATGGCAGTCGTGGTCCGGTTGGTGCTCATTATCTAGCTGCTAAGCACAAGGTGCAATGGGGTGACGTCAGCCTTGACCAGTAAAACAATTCTTTGTTTGTGTTGTCTCTTTTTTCACATTGATATAGATTTATGTAGGATTCAAGCTTTTTCTACGTCTCTGTTTTACAGCTTTAATTGGGCATTTGGTTATGTACCATTAATAAATAAATAAACCAAAGGGGTTTCTCTTATTCTCTACAAGCAAAATGTCTTCTTCACTCTTTTTATGTTGTGCTCTACTGGCTCTGGTTCAGAGTATTGAATTTGACCAAAAAAAACAAACATGTGATAGTTGCAAAATATTGTTTTTTTTAAGAAAATAAGAAACTAGGCTTTATATACAAATCATTCGGATATATAAACAACAAATCCGCTGTAGCACACCGGTTAATTTCAAATGATGAAATCCGGGTTCAAACCCCGGCAGCGGAATATCTTTTTTTTTTGCTAGACTGCAATATCCGTATTCAACCAAAACAAATGAAATCAAAATATTCAACCCCCGGCAGCGGAATACTTTTTCTTATATTTTAGGTAGCTAAGGAAGAGATTGATGTAAAGGGATACAATCCATTTCACAAAAGAAACGAGTGGAAATTGCAAAGGCATAGCTCCATGTCACAAAAGTTTTGGGTTAAAGATCTTTACTTAAGCTTCAGACATTGGAAGTTGACCACAGTCTGCTATCACCACTTTCTTTCTGGGACGGTCTCCTCTGTCTGTCTCTTGTTCCTCTATCAGCTTCACCACTTCCATTCCTTCTATTACTTGCCCGAAAACCACATGCCTTCCGTTTAACCATGATGTCTGTACACATCGTTTCACATATTACACTCGAGTTAGCAACAAAGACTTGGATGGTTCTTCTTTTAAATTTTAATCCAACATAAAAAAAATCTATTCTCTAGGTTATCTAATCGGGTTCTCTATAATACCCGTGTTCTTCTGGATTCTTGACACTCGAGGATGACACTGAACGAGATTCTTGCCTACTTACACAATATAACATCTAATTTCACAGTAGGCCTTAACCAGAGGGAGAGTTTACCGGAACAGTGCAGATAAAGAACTGACTTCCATTTGTATTAGGGCCAGCATTTGCCATACTCAGAACTCCTGGTCCGACATGAGATACTGCAGTGTATTGCACATCATGAAAATTATAAAACAGAAGGTGTGGTGTACACTCATCTCAGTATAATAAATCAGTATAAAGAGAGAGAATGCGGAAATGTTTAGCCAAAATGCATTACCAATGATAAATTTGAATGCCAAAGTGCACTTCTTGGGAGAATGGAAAAGAAATGCAACAGACCTAAACGAGAGATCAGGATAGACTTACACTTGAAATTCTCATCCTTGAATGTCCGGCCATAGACACTTTTACCTCCAGTTCCCTGTTCAACAATTAGGCTTCTGTATCATTACAATGGGATTATCCTAGCAGTTACTAGAAGGACCTTCAGTAATGTGCAGAAACAGAAGATAACCGATGTAATTTCTCGATGAGACGTCTACAGAAGAGAGCCACAGGTAGCTGCATTTCCAAGAGGCAGTTTATATTCCCTACTCAACTATAATATCCTACAGTCCAGATATTACTTAAATAATAGAAGAACGAAAATCTAAACAATGAAAGGGACAGTTGATCTAAAGCCTATGATCTCCAATATAAAAGAGTCAGCTAATTGAAAGACAGGTGACTCACATTGCCCTTCTCGAAGTCTCCTCCCTGAATCATGAAATCTTTGATAACACGATGGAATGTAGAACCCTTGTAGCCAAATCCCTTCTCACCTGAGCAAGATCATTCACAGGACTGACATATAAACCACAACTCTGTGCAAAGTAACATCCCATATGATATGATAATTGAACCTACCTGTGCATAGAGCACGAAAGTTCTCCACAGTTTGGGGAACATCATCACCATACAATCCAATAACAATCCTCCCAGCTAACTTTCCCACTGGATTTCCAACACTGATATCCAAATACACCTTGTGCGTTATTTTCGATTGGGGTTCGGTTAACAGCTGAAAATACGAAACCAGAAAATCAAAATCCACATATATATATATTATGATTCCATAGCTTTGCAATCGAATGAAAAAACCCTAGCGTAAGCTCAATACTTCCAATACCAGCAAATGACATCTTCCTAAATTACAAGATTAGGAGACGAGAGGATTCCTAACCTCAGCATTGGATTGAACCGAGAAGCAGCGGTTGATTCTTTTGGTAGAAGATGTATGAAGGAGGAGCGATGAGGTGGAGAAGGCTGTTGAAGACGGAAACGTGATGGAATCGAAGGCGGATTTGGTCCGTAATCGGAAAGAAGTAGATGTGAGAGCGGAGGTATTGATCGGAGAAAGTCTTCGTGGAGCAGCTGAGAGCGACTTCGGATTTGACTAGGATGATACCGAGAAGAGCAGAATGGGAAATTGAGAATAAGCGGTAAGGTAAAGCAAACTGAGAATGAAAAAGGAAAAGGAAACGAACCAGAGTCATCGACAAGGCCGCCATGGGAGCTCAAACTCTTGCTATGGTGACGGGCGATGAGTGATAGACGAAACGAAAGAGTCTGAGTCATATAAAATATATATTCGAAGAAAATTACAGTTATGCCACTGCCCGTGACGTGTCCTCGAATCGAGTCAAATTGAGTGGGTCAGGTCACGGATCCTATGAATTTGAAGCATCAGCACCACCACCACCTTGCAAAGTGCAACTAACTTAAACCTATTTCGACTAAACAAAAACAAAAACTCATCCATATCAAATGACGTTAATCTGATAGTACAAATAATGTATTAACTATATTGATATTTGATTAATTTGTATGTTATATAACAAAATCAAATCATTTCTACAAATCAACTACACAATTTTTAAAATAAACAGTGTATCGCGCGGAAATTAACCTAGTCATATATAAAAGAAAATGGTAATGTATAGTAAATTTTCATGCATTAAAATATATACAAATACGTGTTAAACATGCCGATTATTGGAAACTATCATTTGCTTTAATTTAGTAGATAGTTTAATGCATAAAAATTTAGTACATTTGTCGGAGAGAAGTTCATCATTTCATTTAAAATTATAACCTAGTCAAATATAAAAGAAAATGGTTATGTATAGTAAATTTTCAAGCATGAAAATATATACATACACATGTCAAACATGCCGATTATTCAAAAGTATAATTTTCTTTAATTTAGTAGATAGTTTAAAATAAGGTAATTAGTAAAAAAAAAAAGTTGACCAAAAACAATAACTAATTAGTAAAAAAGTTAATGATTTTAAGTATATAAATATA
The DNA here is from genome assembly GCA_900406345.1 of Erysimum cheiri. Lineage (NCBI taxonomy): Eukaryota > Viridiplantae > Streptophyta > Magnoliopsida > Brassicales > Brassicaceae > Erysimum > Erysimum cheiri. Next base: position 8,801 of record OVAQ01001525.1, read on the forward strand.
TGTTGTAATGTGAAACCCTAAATTACTCCGTTTTATTGTTTTAGCTGCCGACCCTAAATCGCTCAAATAATTTTGTTTTTTACTCAAACTTTTAGTCGAAATCGGAAATCCGAGCACTCATCCTTGTTTTCCAAGTTTCAGGTTAGAGCAAACGTTAAGGTTGTTTTATAAAAACTATTTTTTCCCTCTCTTTATTAAATGTTGTAAATCCTAATATTTGTTTCAATATTTACAGTCTTGATCAGTTATTCAAAATTATCCTTAAATGTTTGGAACAGTTGCAATATTGTAGGGTGACAAAATTTATTTGGTAAAACTCTTGAAAACAGATTAGAAATTTCTGTTAGAGAGTGATACTGTAAGTCTTTGTAATTACTCTTTAAATTTAATGAAATTTGTTTAGCCGAAAAAGAAAAACAGATTAGAAATTTCTAAAAAATTGCGAACTGTCTAGCGTCTACCAAATCGTTTCGGCTTCCCGGATGAAAGTAAAAGTTGTAGAACTAGAAGAAGCTAATTACCTATCTACCCCTATAAAATAAATTGATAGTGCAGATGGGCCTGTGAGTAACGAACGCAATTGGGCCAGAGAAGGTGAACGGTTATTTGTAAGTGGCGCCACTCTTTTTCTATAAAGACGCTTCCATTACTTGAGCAGTCCGAGTCGTGTCTCACGTCTCTCTCTCTCTCACTGCAATCTGCTTCGAAACCCTAGAAGCTTCTGCAGCCATGGATTCTTCTCTAATCAGGCCCAACAAACCGCTGTTAGCGATCGGAGGCATGACAGGTTCTGGGGGTACAAACCCTATACCCCAATCAGGTGTTTCCGATTCGACTCTCGGTGGTGACTTCTCCAAGCCGGGACTCAAGAGAGATTCTAGAAACCATGAGAACGTCGATGATTCTAATAACTTGTCTATCAAGAAATCGAGGACCACGACCATCGAGAATTGCTCTCAGGATGATATGAAAATTGTGCCTTTGGATGTGAAACCATTGACGATCGTGGAACCGGAAACTCCGAAGCTTTCTAGACAATTTTGGAAAGCAGGCGATGACGACGAATATGAGCCTCTACCTCGATATTGTAATTGACACTTGTCCTCGATCTTGATAGTGATTTAAAAGTTCTTACTTGCAATTCGAAACCCTAATCTTTGTGATTTTTTGTTGCATGCAAATAGGTGACAATGATGCGGCGGTTAGGGTTCATCCTCAATTTCTTCATGCGAACGCCACTAGCCACAAATGGGCAATTGGAGCTTTGGCTGAACTTCTCGACAATTCTCTAGACGAGGTATCTACTTATATATCAAACGCTTCATCTTTATTCTAAAAATTGACACTTTTAATTTTTGTCCATATTAGTCAAAGCACCAAGAAAGAAATAGTCTTTCTTGGTCAATTTGTTTTTGTCCAAAAATAACTTATGTTTGATCAATTATTTTGTAACAGGTAAGTAATGGGGCTACATATGTGCATGTTGATTCAACGACAGATCAAAGAGACGAGAAAAGCAGCATTCTAATAGTTGAAGGTTATTTAAACTTCTGAGTTCTGATGACTAACCACTGCTTTTAAATATGACTATAAAACCTCAACTGACCTGGCGGGTTTTGAATTGCAGACAATGGAGGTGGGATGAATCCGAGTACGTTTAGAGAGTGTCTTTCTTTGGGGTATTCAAGAAAACGCAATATGGCTAATAGAGTTGGTCAATGTAAGCCTCTCGAGTTCATTATCTTTAGTTTTAATTAGCTCTGCTACTGGCATTAACTAGTCTTCAAATTTGTAAAACAAACAATGAAGATGGGAATGGATTCAAAACTAGTACAATGAGGCTTGGTGCTGATGCAATTGTCTTCTCACGTTGTCGAGGAACCAATGGAAATAAGTGAGTCATTTCACAAAATCATTATGGTTTGTACTTATATATGTTTATCGCATTTTCGATACACTAACCGTGTTTCTTACCTCTGTTTCAGTCCGACACAGAGCATTGGTATGCTATCATATACGTTTCTTTACAAGACAAGAAAATGTGAAGCAATTGTCCCCACGGTACAACTAAATTATTCCTTATTAAGATTGCTCTTCTTCTCAAAACATTAAGTCTCTTAAACTTTGGTGTTTTTCTTTGCCTAGGTTGATTTCGAGTGGGTAGATAACAATTGGAAGGAGATAATTTATAACTCCACAGATGATTGGGTTGATAATTTAGAGACTATAGTGAAGTGGTCGCCTTATCTATCCAAACAAGATCTATTGGACCAGGTTTTGTTATATATTCTTCTTTTTTCTTTCATAAACTACCTTTTTTATTTGTATCTCATACTTTACTTGGTTGAATGGTACAGTTTGCTCACCTAGAAGAGCAAGGTACTCGGATCGTGATATACAATCTATGGGAAGACGATGAGGGGAAGTTGGAACTTGATTTTGACACAGATCCGCATGTAATATCACTAGCAAGATTTTTCAACTGTCAATTTGGGACTAATATATGTAACAAATGATGATGTGTGAATTGTCTACAGGATATTCAGCTCAGAGGTGTAAACAGAGAAGAGAAGAACATTGAAATGGCGAAAGCTTATCCTAACTCTACCCATTTCCTGACTTATCGGCACTCACTACGCGTACGCGGTTTCATGTTTCCTAACACAATCCAATGTGTTAATTGTTTCAAGTGTTCTGAAATTCAGTCTCTGGTTTTCGCTTTGTGCAGAGTTATGCATCGATTCTGTATCTCAAACGTCCATCAAATTTCAGAATCATTCTTCGTGGCAAAGATGTTGAACACCACAGCATATTAGACGACATGATGATGATCGAAGAAAAATCATACAGACCTATGCGTTCTCCAGAATGGTCACAAGATGAAGAAGTAAATACCTTACTTTAATCTTACTTTTAATTGTCTTAAAACAATCTTTAAAATTTGGCTGTGTTTTAAAAAAATACCGCAGATGGTTGCTACTCTAAAGCTTGGCTTTGTGAAAGATGCTCGTCATCACATCGACATACAGGGGTTCAATGTTTACCATAAGAACCGGCTTATCAAGGTGATTTTCTTATTCACAGCTGATTTAGTCATATAGTTTTGTTGGTTATATCTTCACTGCATTTTCTACATTTCTTGTTGTTTTCTTCAGCCATTTTGGAGGGTTTGGAATGCTGCTGGAAGCGATGGACGCGGCGTTATTGGTATATTGGAAGCTAATTTCATACAACCAGCTCATAATAAGCAAGGGTTTGAGCGAACCGCTGTTCTTGCTAAACTTGAAAGCCGCTTGATCCATCACCAAAAGCAGTATTGGTATATTATTATATATTCTTTGCTACTAATAGACCTGAGGATTTGGACTTTCTCTCAAGTTATCTTTTTGTCTGATAGGTCTTTAAGGTGCCAGGAGATTGGTTATGCTCCAAGGCGGAAACCAAAGAATCCTGAAAATAGCGCTACAGAAACCACTCGACCTTTCAACAACATAAATCCATTTAAGTTATCTTCTTCTACTCCAGGACCAGCTCGATACAGGCAAAACGTTGAATCATCTGGAAGAAACCAAAACTCTCAGGTAAAAATAAAGTTTCTCTTCTCACTAATATTCATCATATGTTTTGATATTTGAGTCTCTAATAAACCTCGCTGCAAAACAGGTTGATACACAAGGAAGTGGTATTGCAATAAAACAAGAGATCCGGTTAAAGGAGGGGAACCATGGGCTTGGGATGAGGTTTTCTCTCTTATATTTCCTTTGAATCTGAAATATTGTTATCTTTGGTACCATTATAATTTACATTCTCCCTCTTGTACTGCAGTTTCAAAGAAACAGGCGCAGTTAATCTAGCAGCAGAGTTGCTGAAGGTGAAACAGGAATCAGCCAAACTGGTGGCTGAGTTGCAGAGACAAAAATCACTACTTGAGTTGCAAGTAAACCTTTTTTCTTACAAAGTGTTTTTTTTTTTTTTTTTGGCGATAATGAATTTCATCGTTTGCTATAATATGAACCAGCTCAAGGAGTCAAAAGCTAAGATCCAAGACTTAGAAAAGGCGCCGCAGAGACAGAAAGAACTGCTTGAGTTGCAAGTAAAGCTTTTTTATCTTACAAAATTCTGTCATTTTGGGTTTTTGGCGATATATATAATAAATATCATTGCTTAATATGTTGAACCAGCTTAAGGAGTCAAAAGCTAGGATCCAAGACTTGGAAAGTCGGCAGAATGGAGTGAGTGTTATCTTTCAAGAAGAAAGAGCCCGTAGAGATGTGACTGAGAATGCTTTAAGGAAGAAACTACGGGTTAGTAGTCCTCTGTAATTACCATATAATTTAAAATATCCACTTTTATTTTAGTTAGCTCCACGCATAAGCAAATCATTTGGTAATGCAATAGGAAGCTTCTGATGTCATCGATGGGCTAAGGAGGCAAGTGGAAAGCTTCAAAGGAAAACGCGTGTTGTAAGCAGTGTCATGATACTCTTTTCTATGTTTTTTGGTTTGTACAAAAACTTCTATCCTTTAATTAGCAGAATGTAAATTCAGTAGACTTAGGGTCTTTAGTGAAAGACCCCAGCTCGGATTCTAAGCATTCTCAGTTGTTTTTTGCTAATCAAAGTCAAATTTATGCAAATCTTATATCAATCGAAATCATCATTAGTCTTGACAAGCTATACAATCCCAAGTTTCACCCAAGTTCACCAAAAAGCTATTTGCAATAAAGCAAGTCCTGATAACCAGACATACAGCCACGTTCACGGACACCTTAGCCTATTCATGGATTTGCTTAGTATGCCATTTCTTTGGCAGCTGATTGATCACAGTCGTCGTATTCGCGTACCCTCAGGTCGCGTTCTTCTCCAATCCGACTATTCGCCACCCTTAAGGTCGCATTCTTCACCAATCCGACTACTCGCCGGATCACCGGTCATCAACTTATGTGCTCAATCGTTCATGTACTTGCATTGACGTTAACAACGTCTTATAAAAATTACATTGTAAGAAACTAATGGTTCTGTCTTTACCAAATCCATCAAAACTTTCCTCCTTAAACCAAACATATTAATCTTCTGTAACTGAAGAATAATTACACATTAATACTATTAAGTAATCAAAATCACAAACACACACAATCAACCCCAAAACAGAGGAATCACCAAAAATAAAAATAAAACAGAGGAAGCCAAAAGAGGAGGTAAAGGGAAGAATCAGGTCCCTAAAGATTGTGATCTCCTGGAGGGAAACGTGGAAGATAAGGTATCCAAGTAGTGGGATCTCTCCAATCGAGTGCCGGCAATGCCGGATTAGGGCTTCCAAAAGGAAGAAAAGGGAAAGGGAACGACGGAAGTGGCGGTAGAGTCGGCAACGGAGGAAGATTTTGGTACGGCCAAGGGAACCAATACGGTGGCAGATAAGGCCAGAAGAATTTGGAATCCTTGAATTTATTGTATTTCTCCTCCTCCTCTTTCTCTCCCCCGTGATGTCTCTTCTTTCCTCCACCACCGCCGCACAATGTGGTGTTTTTGTGGGGAGGTTTGTAGCTGAGTGCGCTTAAGCTGTAGATACAGACTCGATCTTGCTTCGATTTTATGGATACTTCGTTGGTTGCTGTCTGGAAAACAGGGACGTTGCAGCCGCCATTCTCGTCGGAGGAAGTTTTCAGAAGCTTGGCGCTGCATTGAGATGCTATGGCGATTCCGTCTACGCAATCGATGCCGTCGACGTGAGGGATCTCGAGCTTGTAAACGCCGCTTCTGTTCGTTGTTCTGTTAACTGATATGTTCACTTCCTCTGCTGTTTTTGGTGAACTTGCTTTGAATCTACAGCTCACATGAACTTCCACACCTGAGAGAAAATATCGACTCGCTTAACCGATCCGATCTAACCGAAATTGTACCGAGAAACCAATTTTGAAAAACCAAATCAACGATAAAATTAATAATTTTCAAGCCGATTCAGTTTTTTTTTGTTCTGTATCCAAAAAACGAATCCCAATCGAAACCAAAACCGTATTAAATCGAACGTAATGGTATTTGGTTCTCCTCCGGTTTCTCTATACATAAACCGAAAAAATCCGAAAACCAATGTTAAATTCTAGATCCCCTTTAATTTATTACCTTGCAAGAAATAGCTCTGTTTTGAGAAAGTGGTCACTGAAACCGTAATTGTATCGAATTGAATAAAATGGTATTCGAAGTCCATTCAGTTTCTCTAATAATTCCGAATGAAAATCACATTGACCAATCCAAAATCCTAAGTTACCAGATAATTTCAAGTGTAAGGATAGTTAGTTCACGATGTTAAATCAAGATCCTCACCTTGTAAGAAATAGCTCTGTCTTGAGAAAGTGTTGCTAGAACACGTGTCACAGTAGACAACTCCGACGACTGTGATGCGAGAAGAAAGGTCCACGCTTCCTTCTGGTGGTGGCCGGCCACGCCCACGGCCAAAGGCTTGATGTGTCAAGCAAGAAGCCAGGAGCAGAAGATAGAGGAGAGGAAGAGACATTGTGGCTAATCTCACTCTCTCTCTCTCTCTCTATTCTTCTTTTTGATGATAATGTATGCATGTGTGTGTGATTGCAATATATTCAGCCCGTGATCTATTTTTGACCCCAGCCACACTGTTTAACTAAAATTCTTTATCCACTACCAAACAAAGACATGTGAAGAGCCTTTTTGGCTCATTCTGGTGTTACAATGTGAGAAAAGCTCATGGAGAAGAAATCTATTTTGGTCCTTTACCCAAAGAGTCTCTCTTTTCTTACTTATACAGATCTATAACTCAACAGATTATGAGCCAAACCCCAATTATTTCTTTATTTATGCATCTCTACTTTTTTGAAATAGTGACAGTTATCTATACACTTGCCTTGATTAAAGGGTTTTATGGATTTCTTGTGAGCCAAGTCTTTTGCAAATTATGTTACTAACCCCACTCTTGGGAAGAGTTGAAATTCTGATAAAGCCAAATTATGTACATACTTTGTTTCTATAAATGTGTGAAACTCGTGGGTTGTGTGTGGCTTCTATAACATCAAACTATCAGCAATCGCATATGGTTATATTGTGAATTTCTTTGGATCTAACCTCTACATATGTAACTTCTGAAATTAAGAGAAAATTTGTTTAGGTTTCTTTCTACAAAAAAGTTCAACACCATATATAATTGTTAGGTTTCTTTCTTAACTGCTTTAGTTGCCTTTGCAATTGCCTTTTCTTGCTTAATTCTAATTTTTTTCTTTACCGCCACACTTCACCCATACATTTGCGGGATATATTGGATACTAAAATTCGATCACATCATGAAGATGTTATATAAAATCACCATCATGAAGGTGACACCAAGAATCGTTACAATTGCTATAAAGAAACCCCCTAACACATGTTCAAATTAATTCACAAGATCAACTTAGTCACGAATTAAACTCATCATTTAAAACAGAAATATTTAATAATACATTTGAAGATAATCTCGTGCATTTGCCCCCCTAAATAGTTCTAAACAATTTTCACTCACAACCTGTTCAAACAGGAAATTAAAACATAGAGTTAACAATAAGACAAAGAAAAGAAAACTCAAAAAGTTTTTAAAGTAAGAAGAAAAAAGACAAAAAGTTTTCATGGTAGCTTCTCGTGGGTTCTATAAACATGAAGGTAATGAAAGATAATGATAGAAGAATTGAAGAAAAAAGAAGAAGCAAAAGGAACACGCTCATTTGTAAGTTTTCAGTTTCTCTTGCGCGCCATAGAAGTTGGGTTGCCATCAAACAAGTCATCAATGAAAGACTCGATATCTTCAGGCTGATACTTGACATACTTATCCGTCTGCTTCCCTGAATCAAGATGTTGCTTATACCTCCCAAAGAAAGACCTATAAGCCGGGATCACCAATGCCGAGATCGACACCCTCAGCTCCGACTGCATCTGCTCATCACTCACAATCCACGTGCTCTGCGTCTTGTGAATCTCATCGAACATAGCATTGAAAATCTTGAACCTCTCCTTCAATACCGGCTTGGATACTTTCCCGTTCACCTGTAACCCTTCTTGATTCATACACTGCAACACTTTCCCCCAAGTCTCTCTCTGGTAGCTTTTATGGTATTGTCTCAGCTCCGTCGATCTTTTCCTTGTCCATGACTGTCCCATCAAATCCCTTATCTCTAAGGACCCTTTTATCTTCTGCAAAATGTATCTTCCATTGTTCATCAAGAATATATATCGCAGTGATGGGTCTCTGTACAGTTTAGATTTAATATCTAGATTTGCGTCAAGCAACTCCATCACCCTAATCATTTGTCTAGCGTAAGCTGACGTTTTGTACTCCTCGTCGTCTTCTCGTTGCTGCTGCTTAGGTTTGGTCTCTGGTTCTGGTTTTGTATCTGATTGATTGGACTCATAATGTTGAAACACTTGGTCTAGTGTGTCTTTGTACTCACAAGCATATTTCAGGTAGTTCATGGTGTAACGTGTTAATGGATGAACGGCTC
>OVAQ01001526.1:0-17293 GCA_900406345.1 Erysimum cheiri
TCTCTTACTTCTCTTGGACGTGCCCAACACCTCCTTATATAACCACCATGATTTCCTAATCACATGAGAAAAAGTTTTCCAAATTCCATTAGGAAAAGTTAGGGGGGTGTATTGAACTGAGGATTTTAAGAGATTTTGGGATATTCTTAAATCCCCTGTTATTTAATTGATGATTTTTAAAAATCATCTGAAATCCTATGTTATTGAATGTGAAATTTATAAAAATCATTTAAAATCTCTTGTTATTCAATCAATAATTTATAAATCTCACTTCAAATCTATTGTTATTTAAAAGATCACAATTTTTTAAAAAAATCTATTGAATGGGATTCTAGGAGACTTTTCTAACATTTTTAGTTCAAAATAATGTCTTACAAAATCTCACCTTTAAAGGTGAAACTTTGAAATATTTGTTTAATAAAAAAACTTTTTCTATCTAGCCACAACTCTCAACCAAGTTATCTCCACCACAAGTAAAAAACCTTCGCCGTCACCATCATCTAACATCGATTCTTTAACCAATCCTCTCTACACAGGTCAACAAACCACTCCTCTCTTCCGTCGCCGAAGTCTCCACCACGGTCGATGACGGAGACAATGGCCGTTTGGCTCTCTTGTTCCTGATGAAACACTCTCTCATCTTCTCCTCCACCTTCTCCACCGCCTCAGTCTCGCCGTTCCCTTCTTCTCCTAGTTGCATCGGCTCGACGGAGGAAAGAGATTTATCAGCTTTCGCCGATGGGATGGAGGTTAGGAAGGCGGAGAGGCGTTGATGGGCGATGCAAAGAGAGGATGAAATTTGGAGGAGCTGGTTTTGTTCCACGGTGGTTCCGATTTGCTGCACCATTATAGTTGTTTGCTCCAGTGATGATATTAGCTCAGCTACTTGCTCTGTATTTTCCATGATCTTACTCTCTGTCTCTATGTATTATCTAGTTCTCCAGATAATTTGTGTTATTATAATGGAACGGAGTTTGGCCGGAGGAGCACAGAGACAGAGGAAGAGACCGATGATGCGTATATCTGTCTGACGCTGTATGTATTTTGCTGCTTGGGCCTTTTGTTTTTCAAACGGGCTTTAATGGCTTTTCCCATTCTTTTCATATGAGCTAGGGTTAGTTTACTGGTGTATATATTTTTTTTTCTTTCCTTTCTATATTCTAAAATCATCTAAAATTTAATAATCAAATCTCACCAAATCCCAAATCCCAAATCTCAAAAATCTGCCAAAATATCAAAATCTCTCAAAATTACACTCAAATCTCCTAAAATTCTGAAATATTAAAATCCCAGCAAATCTCCTAAAATATCAAATTCAATACACCCTCCTTAATTTCCTTTCTAATCTTTTCCCTTTTCTTGTTAAACTCCAATTTTCCAAGTCTTCCAAATCTCTTCATAAGTCATTTTCCCTTTATGATTCATCCCAAAACGTGCTCTTCTCTTGACTTCTCAAATCTTCTAGAAACTTCTCACGTACATAAAACAGCAGCATCCTGTATCATACAGTAACTGCATCAGCCAGATTAAATTGCATCTTCAAGGTAGTGGCCACTAAATTTTGTACAGAAAAGTAAATGTAATTACCTAATGAAAGGATCCTAGAAACTCAATGAATACAAGATTTTTATGATATTACTTTGGTCTTATATATGACTTCTCTTGTCCATTCTTTCCCATTAAAAAAAAGATATATACTTTCAAGATGTAGGAGAATTTTGCAGAACTTCAAACATCTTTTGACACATGAAATTCAAAGTTTAATCTTAGATGGTGAACCATATTTTTTCGACAACAAAGGAAACAAAAATTACTGTTTGGCATATTCATGTTTAGTTAATATCTATCTCTGAACCTCCACACGATTTGTTCACATGCCTTTATCTACGGATACGGATCTTACTCCACCAGAAAACCACCATTAATTATTAGTATTATTTTGGTAACAACCACTATTAATTATCAGCATATATAGTTGTTGTAATATATTTTTCTTGATTAATATAAGCATCATGCAAGCGTGTGAGTTGATTAAAGAGCGAGTATGACAAACTCATGTGGATCTGGATCATGTGGCAAGCTCAGGTGGATTAAAGAGTGAGTAGCATTATCTTTCTTCTTACATTTTACATTAAATCACATAACATGGTTTCTGGATAATTATATTAAGTTGCGGCATTTTCAATGTGATTAAAACTTGAGATGCACATTCTTGAAATCAGCATTGTCTATGCCTTGTCCTTTGCCACATTGTATTCTTGAAGTTCACATGAAATGTGAAACGCTGGAAACGAGACGAATAAATTATTCTCTTACAATCTTGAGAGATTATAAAGATGAGATCTGCACGAATGGCATGACCTTCAATAGCAGACAAGCCAGCTCTCTTTCATGTTTTTAAATAAGCACTCATGCAACGAAGCGCATCTCAATGCCTTAATAAATTTGAGAGTTAGGCGGTGACTTGTGAGGACGGTTGGCAAGAGATATAGAACTGATCTTGCAGAGATATTTTATTTTTATATTACATGAGATGCCTTTTGCCATCTTAAGAGGGGAACATTGCATTAATGACTCAATTGTTTAACCTCATATCTCACTTTCTTAATGGTCTATATAAGTATTGAACGGAGAGACATTGAGAAAGCAGAACAAACATCTTAAGCTCTCTCAAGTCTCAACACCTTCTCTTTGATCAACAACAAGATCAACAAAACAAATGGCTGCCTCCTTCCATGTTCGCTCTAACAGCTATCCCTCTAGACTTCACCCTCAAGCTGCTCATGTCGATGAGCAGTTGGCTCGATTGAGATCTTCCGAGGAAGCCTCAACATCTTCCAGCTCTTCTATCTGCCGCAAACTTGACAAGCTTCAGGATCTACATGAGTCTATTGACAAGCTTATTCGCCTACCTGCCACACAACATGCTCTAGCTCAAGAGCAGAACAAGAAAGCCGTCGAGCAGCTTCTTGATGGATCTCTCAGGATCTTGGATTTGTGCAACATTTCCAAGGATGCTTTGTCACAGATGAAAGAAGGTCTCATGGAGATCCAATCAATTCTACGAAGAAAGCGCGGAGACTTATCTGGAGAGGTCAGGAAATACTTAGCCTCAAGAAGATCTCTCAAGAAGTCATTCCAAAAGGTCCTCAAGAGTTTGAAGGTCAAACAAGACCAAGAGTGCAACGACGAATCTTTGGCAGTGTTTGGAGAAGCAGAAGCTATCACAATGACCCTTTTTGATTCCCTGTTCTCCTTCATGTCTGGATCAAAGACTTGTGGAAAATGGTCATTGGTCTCAAAGTTAATGAATCACAAAAAGGTCACATGTGAAGCGCAAGCAAACGAATTCACAAGGGTTGACTCCGAATTACAATCTGAAAAGACTTTGAAGATGGAAGATGTTCAGATCCTAGAGTCATGTATTCTAGATCTTGAAGATGGACTTGAATCTCTCTCTAAGTCTTTGATCAAATACAGAGTTTCAATTCTTAACATATTAGGCAATTAATAATGCCTACAAATTTTGTATACATATATACGAAAGAAAAGTTAATACAAACTAATTCAAGATTTGTCATATGATTTTGCGTTATCCACTCTTAATTTGCTTCTATTATCATTCAAGAAAAGTTTCAGTCCAGATTCAAGAAAACAACAGTAATTAATTTTATGCAACAAATCTACCATTGGCTATTGAATAATTCCAAATTTCGCAGTTTAAGCTTCGCACTGTACAAGTTACGTTGTTAGCTAAGTCCACCAAACTTCAGTGCCAAGATTGCTCAGAATTATAAAGCTCTGTTCATTTCTGTTGACCAAAAAAAAAAGCTCTGTTCATGTCTATATGGTGAAAATGGATATGAATCGAAAACCTACATGAATTAGATTATTTTTCTGTAATTGGATTCTTGAACAAGCTGTCTTAAGTATAAGAAATTGTTTATTCCTCTCGCATCTTATCATTTTTCAAAATAGAGCAAATGATAATGAAAACAGAGAAAAAAATAATAATAATCAAAACAGAGCAAATATATTAACTTTTCTATTTTCTATGTGATTATTTGATGAACTATGTTCTTGTTTTCTTTGCCCCAAAAAAAAAATGTTCTTGTTTTTAGAAAAGTCTTAGTTCTTTCATCGATATAAAAAATGAATCAGAAATAGATAACACAGGAAAATAAACGAATAACATCTTGTATTCATCTCTATTGATATTTGTTTTATGTACAAAAGTGTCTACGTTTTAGTGGCCTATGCTGTTTGGATTTCAATTCCATCTTCACGAATGCATGACTCTAGGATCTGAACATCCTCCATCTTCAAGTCTTTTCCGACTGAAATCCGGAATCAACGACCTTTGTGAATTCATTTCTTTGTGCTTCACGTTGAGACATGTTCCTTGTTCATTAGCTTTGAGACCAATGACATGACCATTTGTCACAAGCTTTTGATCCAAACATATTGCAGAACAGAGAATCAAACAGAGCAATTATGACAGCTTCTACTTCTCCAAAGACCCCCAATGGTTGTACTCTTGGTATTTTGCTACTTTTGGAATCATCTTTTGTTATGCCTTTGTTGCGTCTCTCGCCACTTCATATATACAACCATCGATCCAGGAAGGGAAACATGTGGAATCTCATTGGGATCATAGAGAGCGATGTTTGTGCAATGTCTCCCTCCAAACACATTAGGTGACTCATCTTCTATATATAAGAAAAACAGATATGATTCAGATTTTATACTAGTATGAATTATCTTCTAAACTAATGTAGCCCTCCCTAGCGACTTTTCAGGATATTATTGCAGTGCAATTGATGCATTCATACATGTGCATTCTCGGATCTTGTCGCTGCAAAAAATCGGATTTCTCGGAATTTTCTTATAGGCTCATGTGGTTTTGAGAGAGTTATTATCTTCTCCAAGGAAACAACCATAGTGGATTGTGCATGTGGGGCTTAAGCAGAAGGGAACATTGCATAAACATCGCAGTCTTGTGATGCCAATATTTTATAACAAAGATGGCAAATGATGATATATTTCTCATGGTATATATGTATTTGTCCAAAAAGGTTAAAGAAGCATCTTGAGTTCTCTAAGATGTTTTGTTGATCATAAAACAGAGAAGGGAAAAAAAGAAGAAGGAGAAAATGGTGGCAATCACCCACAAGTTAGAGGAAGAAAGCCGTGGTGTGGTAATTTGATGGCTTCTTCATGATACTGGATTTATGCAACATTGCGAAAGGATGCTTCGAGATGAGAGAGGGTTTCTTAATACCTCCAAAAGAAGACAGTGTCGTGAAGAAGAAAGAACAACACATCTTTGGCTGCATTATGGGAGAAGCAGAAAGCTATAATTATTGTTCCTCTGTTTGGTACTCTGTTTTGCATGTTGTGAGGTTCAAAGTCATTGATCTCTGAGCAGATGAACCAGAGATAGTTTTATTTCAAGGATAAACGTTAGAAACAAACAGTTTTTCTCGATGTTACAATCTTTTGCTCTTTGAAATAGAGAATGTGCAGATCTTAGGGTCACAACTTCAAGATCTTGAAGATGGCTCAAACACTGCATATGTGTGAATGTTCCTTGGTTCTGGTTCAACTGTGGAGACAGTATGAATTAGGTTTTGTTTGGGTGTTACGGAATGGTAGTACGGTTTCAAAGGGGTTTACCCCGTTGAGTCAAGTCTGTTCTCGTTCTGGCCAATAATGACTTGCTAGTCACTCTAGGGTTTGGCAGAGAAAACAGAGAAGGTACAAAAGCTACGAACTTGTGATGACAATGATGCATGGAAGATTTAACTACAAAGCAGTCGCGGGACAATATCAACAATATATTTCAAAGCTCTCATCCAGCTCAAATTTTCCTTGTCTACTTACCCCAAACAGGTTTCCACCAATAGTTTTGGTTTGCTTTTCATCAAATGGATTGCAGTTCATAGAAAATTGGTATCACTAGTGTCCTCAAGTTTCTTCCCTCTTATTCATTGAAGAAACATAGTTTTTTATAGAACTGGAACTGATAGTATCCTTGATTCTTTTATGGCTTGTTTCACTTTGAGACTCATGGCCTAACAATAACCAAAAAGTTTTATTACCTAGCTAATATAGAACAATAGGTTCTAGGATGTGTAGACATGACAACAGACTAATTAGATCACACTTGTTTCTTTGGTTACTGTTAAAGTTAGAATGAAAGGACTGAAATGATATATTACGTACATAAGCTCACAAGGCAAAAATAATTGCTACAATGCATTTTATAATCTCAAGTGATCACCGTGTAATGGAATGTGATTGTTGGGTAGAAGGCAGACAAGATCCGAGATTTTAGCCATGGTGGTTCATCCGCTGAGCATGCATAATGGAGAGTGAATATATGCAAGAATAGTGCTGTTATCATCTTTTCCTATGAGACAAGCCATGCTGGATTTTCCATAAACTATGCCAAGGCGTTGCAAAGTCGACAGTGCACATTCATTTCAGAGATCTGAGTCATATCTTTATTTCATATAGGTAATGACTTGGGGAAGGGAACATTGCACAGACATCGATCTTCATTATCGCATATTATCACCACCAAGAGATGCCTCATGTCTCTCTTCCCTGATGGTATATATATGTATAGACTTCAGAGGCAATGAGAAGGCGTAACAAACATCTTAGCTCTCTCCACACCTTCTTCTTGATTAATAACAAAGAACTTAAGATCAATACAAATGGCAGCCACATTCCACGTTCGCTCCAACAGTTTTCCTTCTAGATCTCACCCACAAGCCGCTCATGTCAGTGAGCAGTTGACTCGTTTGAGATCTTCTGAGGAAGCCTCAACATCTTCTAGCTCTTCTATCTACAAACGACTTGATAACCTTCAGAATCTACATGAATCTCTTGCCAAGCTTATAATTTCCCTACCCTTCACACAACAGACACTATCTCAGGAACATAACAAGAAAGCCGTCGAGCAGCTTCTTGATGGATCTATTAGGATCTTGGATTTGTGCAACATTTCAAAGGATGCTTTTTCACAGATGAAAGAGGGTCTCATGGAAATCCAATCTATTCTGCGAAGAAAGCGCGGAGATCTATCCGGAGAGGTCAAGAAATACTTAGCCTCAAGAAGATCCATCAAGAAGTCACTCCAAAAGGTTCTCAAGAGTTTGAAGGTCAAACAAGACCAAGAGTGCAATGACAAATCTCTTGTTATGTTTGTAGAAGCAGAAGCTATCACAATGGCCCTTTTTGGTTCTCTGTTCTGCTTCATGTCTGGATCAAAGACTTGTGGCAAATGGTCAGTCGTATCAAAGCTAATGAACAAGAACAAAACTTCACAAGCAAATGAATTCACAAGTGTTGATTCCGGATTCCAATCGGAGAAGACTTTGAAGATGGAGGATGTTCAGATTTTAGAGTCATGCATTGAAGATCTTGAAGATGGACTTGAATATCTCTCTAAGTCTATGATCAAATATAGAGTCTCAATTCTCAACATTTTAGGCCACTGATGCTACCAATTTTGTACATATGTGAAACAAAAATTAATCGATCAAGATTTCTCATATAATTTTGCGTTTTCTTATGTTGATGCTATAATCATCGAAGAACAAATTCAGTCCTGCATCAAGAAAACAACAAATAATCTTAATCAACAATTCTACCATTGACTATTGACTCGTCCCAAAATTTTACAGTTTAATCTTCCTGCCATAAAGTTACGTTTCTAACATTTACAGCGCCAAGATTCTTCACTATAATACTACAAGCATCTCTGAATCCACACGTTTTCAGCTATAATAACTCTGTGCATGTCTAACTAATGGGAGACACCGGAAATGATTCAACATAAAATTAAGTCCCTCGTGTGATTTCACATGTCAAAACCGATAAATTAGGATATTTTTCTATATTATATTCATCTCTCCATAATTATATGAAGGACTGACCTGTGAAGATGACTGTTGGGAGTAAAATACATGTTTGGTGTACATTAAAGTAAAGCAACATTGGCATTTTAAATATTGCATATAACAAGTTACCCATTGTTTTTTTTTTTTTGTCATATCATTGTTCCTCAATAACCTCATGAATCATGATCCTTACTAATATCAATAAGTTAGCATCTTTGATCTAATTAAGGCTTAAAGTCTATACAACACTCATCTTCTATATCCTCATATTGTATTTCTTTGTTCATTTTCAACAAGATCCTTGTTCATCGATTTTGACATGCCAGTGCACATGGAGTCATGCACATGTAGTTATGAACAAAACGTTTGAATTTAAATGCAAAAGTGTTTCTTATTTAACACAATTTTCTCAAGGTTATTAGCTAGACAGACAAGATCCTTATTCGTATATTTTGACATGTGACAGCACTCAAAGACTTTAAATTACGTTTCATCTCTTAATTATGGTTTCTCTTAGAACTTCAAATGTTTCCCACCATACAGACATAAAAAGAGTTATTATTGCAGAGAACGTGTGAAACTTCGAAAAAAATCATCAATAATAAGTCGAGACAGCCTCAATTAGGTGGATTGAATTTATTATCGTAATTTGTTTTACCATGAAGTTTAAACTGTGGAAATTTGGAAGTTCAAGAGTCAATTTAATAATTTTCTGACTTTTTTGTTTCTAGGATGAACCTGTTCTTTGATGATTCAAGAGTCAAAGATAAAAGAAATAAGATGTTTGAAATTGAGACTTGAATTTGTTTCTATTAACTTTTCTTTTCTGTACAAAATGTATAGGCTCTTTAGTGGCCAAAGCTGTTGAGAATTGAAACTCTGTATTTGATCAAAGACTTAGATAATGATTCAAGTCCATCTTCCAAATCTTGAATGCATGACTCTAGGATCTGCACATCCTCCAATTTTAAAGTCTTCTCGGATTGGAATTCGGAGTCAACCTTTGTGAATTCGTTTGCTTGTGCTTCACATGAGACCTTTTTGTGGTTCATTAGCTTTGAGACCAGTGACCATTTGCCACAAGTCTTTGATCCAGACATGTAGCTAAAAAGAGAATCAAACAGAGCAATTGTAACAGTTTCTGCTTCTCCAAAGACAGCCAAAGATTTTTCGGTGTTGTCTTCGGCTTGTGTAGCCCTGAGAGACTTTTGTACTTTTTGGAATGTCTTCTTGAAGGACTTTCTTGAGGCTAAGTAATTCTTCACCTCTCCTGATAGATCTCCGCGCTTTCTTCTTAGAATCGATTGGATCTCCATGAGACCTTCTTTCATATGTGACAAAGCATCCTTGGACATGTTGCACACATCCAAGATCCTAAGAGATCCATCAAGAAGCTGCTCGACGGTTTTCTTGTTCTGCTCTTGAGCTAGAGCATGTTGTGTAACCGGTAGACGGATAAGCTTGTCAAGAGACTCGTGTAGTTCTTGAAGGTTGTCAAGTCTTTGACAGATAGAGGAGCTTGAAGACGTTGAGGCTTCCTCAGAAGATCTTAAACGAGCCAACTGCTCATCGACATGAGCGGCTTGTGGGTGGGGTATCGAGGGGTAACTGTTAGAGCGAACGTGGAAGGAGACAGCCATTTTTATTGATCTTAGTCTCTTTTTGTTATTGATCAAGAAGAATATGTTGAGAGAGCTAAAGATGTTTGTTCTGCTTTCTCAATGCCTCTCCGGTCAATACATATATACACCATCAGGAAAGAGAGGCAAGAGGAATCTCAAGGGTGGTTAAACAATTGACATCTCATCAAATATGAAAATAATAGTAATGGATCAAGATCTCCACCATATCAGTTCTCTGTCTCTCTCCAACCATCCTCACAGCTCAATTCTCTATTTACTTAATGCACTGAGTTGAGTTCCATTGCACGAGCGACTATTTCAAAACAGAGCTGGCTTGTCTGCTATTGATGCTCACCCTTATCTATGTCCTGTGAACCTTTTAGTACAATAATGTTTGTTACTTTTTAAAATGTAAACATAGATGCAACCGCAAATAAATAGTCAAGGCAAAATTTTAAATACAACTTGATGAAAGTTGAAAACATCAATGAAAAAACAAAGTTTGATCATTTTTATCCTTCATAGACTTGCTCAAGAAAAGTAGTTTTTGCTATGTTCTGTGGTCTGATGTAATGTAAGAAGAAAGAAAAAATATTTAAATGTAATCTTCATTTAAAAATGTAATTTGCCATGATATTACACGCTTGCATTATATGTTAATTATATTATATTAATCAAGAAACTGTATTTAAAATCAACTGTGATAATAATGGTGGTTTGTTAGAGTGCGCGGCAAGATCCGTATCCTTAGATAATGGCATGTGAACAAATCGTGTGGAGGTTCAGAGATAAGTAAATGTTTTTTTCTTCTCTTTTTTTGCCGTAAAATATGGTTCACCATCTAAAACTATTTCAGGGGTCAATTGCAGAATTCTGCTACTTTTTGAAAGATTTTGCATCTTTAATAAGAAAGAATGGACACGAGAAGTACTTAGACAAAATAAATCTTGTATTAATTGAGTTTCTAGCTAGATTCTGTATAACATGTAATTAATTACATACGCTTTTCTCTACAGAATTTGTAGGCTTTTTAATATTGGCCTAATGTGTTAAGAACTGAGACTCTGTATTTGATCAAAGACTTGGATAATGAAACAAGTCCATCTTCAAGATCTTGAATGCATGACTCTAGGATCTGAACATCGTCCATCTTCAAAGTCTTCTCAGATAGGAACTCGGTATCAACCCTTGTGGATTCGTTTACCTGAGCTTCACATGGAATCTTTTTCTGGTTCATTAGCTTTGAGACGAGTGACCATTTGCCACAAGTCTTTGATCCGGACATGAAGCAGAAGAGAGAATCAAAAAGGGTCATTGTGATAGCTTCTGCTTCACCAAACACTGCCAAAGATTCCATGTTTAAATCTTGGTCTTGTTTGACCTTCAGACTCTTGACTATCTTTTGGAATGACTTCTTGAGGGATCTTCTTGATGCTAAGTATTTCTTCACCTCTCCCATAGATCTCCGCGCTTTCTTCTTAGAATTGATTGGATATCCATGAGACCCTCTTTCATCTGCGACAATGCATCCTTGGAAATGTTACACAAATCCAAGATCCTGAGAGATCCATCAAGAAGCTGCTCGACGGCTTTCTTGTTCTGTTCTTGAGATAGAGCATGTTGGGTAACGGGTAATCGAATGAGCTTGTCAAGAGACTCATGTAGCTCTTGAAGGTTGTTAAGTCTTTGACATATAAAGGAGCTGGAAGATGTTGAGGCTTCCTCAGAAGATCTCAAACGAGTCAACTGCTCATCGACATGAGTGACTTGTGGGTGAGGTCTAGAAGGGAAACTGTTAGAGCGAACGTGGAAAGAGACAGCCATTTTTGTTGATCTCAAGTTATTTGTTATTGATCAACGAGAAGATGTTGAATGAGCCTAAGATGTTTGTTCTGCCTTTCTCAATGCCTCTCTTGTCAATACATATACAGTATACACCATCAAAAAGGAGAAACATGAGGAATCTCATGATGGTTAAAATATTGAAATCATTTAATACATGTTCCCCTTACAAGGGGACATAAGGCATCTCGTTCTCATTATTATACACAAATAAGGTTAGAGATCTCCACCATATAAGCTCAGTATCTCTCTCCAACTATATCTCCATAAGTTACTTAATGCATTGAGATTAGTTTCATTGCAATGAGATATATTTGAAGCTGGCCTGTCTGCTGTTGAAGGCAATGCCACTCGTGTACATCTCATGCCTATATTCAAGGAACTTAAATGATATTTTTCTCTGTGAAGTTTTATTATCTAATTACAAAATGTCTAACCACACGAGCACTCTCAATAGCTTCTGTCAATTCCAGCTTGGCTTTGTCCCCTCCCTCAGAATTTTTTGTAAATATTTATTAGTCTCTCCGTGTGCTATATAACCTGTTTCCAGTATCGCACACGCTTGCATCATAATTATACTAATAAAAAGACTTAGCATATTTGGACAACTGTGATTTAGATGAAGTAGGGACAAGATCCGTAACCGTAGATCATGCCATGTGAATACATGTTACACATCTACAATGGATCATGAGATAGAAACTAATAAATACCTTGGTGGATCATTTTTTAATCTCGAACAAACGTGTAGAGATTAAGAGATGCCACATGATATGTCAAGCAAGCACATGTTTTATTTCTTCAGGCCGTTAAAAAATTATGAATTTTCTAACAAGATTGAGTTCGTTTGGTTCCTTGAGGGGAAAGAAAGATGAAGAGATATAGCAAGAACAGATTCATATGAGAACAAAAATTGTATTTGTTGTTTTTGTGATCATTTTTACATTAACTTTCTCTACAAAAAATTTAGTGGCCTAAGATGTTAAGAAATGAGACTCTGTATTTAATTAATGACTTTGAAAGTGATTCAAGTCCATCTTCAACATCTTGAATGCATGACTCTAGGATCTGAACATCCTCCATCTTTAATGTCTTTTCGGATTGAAATTCCGAATCAACCTTCGTGAATTCGTTTGCCTGCGCTTCACATGAAACTTTCTTCTTGTTCATGATGAGATTTGAGACGACTAACCATTTGCTACAAGTCTTTGATCCAGACATGTAGCTAAAGAGAGAATCAAACAGAGCAATAGTAATAGCTTCGGCTTCTCCAAAAACAGCCAAAGTTTCATCGTTGTTGTCTTCGGCTTGTGTAACTTTCAAAGACTTTTGTATTTTCTGGAATGACTTCTTTAGAGATTTTCTTGAGGTTAAGTATTTCTTGACCTCTCCCGATAGATCTCCGCGCTTTCTTCTTAGAATGGATTGGATTTCCATAAGACCCTCTTTCATTTGTGATAAAGCATCTTTGGAAATGTTGCACAAATCCAAAATCCTTAAAGATCCATCAAGAAGTTGCTCAACGGCTTTCTTGTTATGCTCTTGAGCTAGAGCCTGTTGTGTGACAGGTAGGCGGATAAGCTTGTCAAGAGACTCGTGTAGATCATGAAGGTTGTCAAGTCTTTGACAGATAGAAGAGCTTGAAGATGATGAGGCTTCCTCAGAAGATCTCAAACGGGCCAACTGCTCATCAACATGAGCAGCTTGTGGGTGAGGTCTTGAGGGGAAACTGTTAGAGCGAACGTGGAAGGAGACAGCCATTTCTATTTTTATTTTTTTTATCTGTTCTTGAGAGAGCTAAGATGTTTGTTTTGCCTTTTCATTGCCTCTCCGGTATTACATATATACACCACAAGGGAAGAGAGACAAGAGGAATCTCTTGGTGCTTAAAATATTCATATCATTAATAAGATGTTTGTGCAATACACCTTTTACTTGGTGACAGGAGGCACCTCATGTAATATAAAAGTAATGGATCGAGATCTCCGTCATATCAGTTTCATGTCTCTCTCTAACCATCCTCACAGCTCAACACTCCATTAAGATCAAGTTTCTTTATTCCATTTTTGCACGAGTGACAATTAAGACATGTCTCTTATGTGTCTGAACTAAATCAGTTTTTTATTGGAGTACAATGAGCTGTGAGAGTATGGTTGGAGAAGATTATAATATTACAACCTCCATATCTAAAACCTCGGATCTTGTCTCTTTTTCTTCTCAGCAACCACAAGACGTGTGAGTACGGAAACATGAGTAGGTTAAAATGTGTGACAAACTTTTTTTTCTTGCCACACTTGTTTAATTTGTTCATGTTCTTCATTTATATGATCTAGAGACAAGACAAGAGGGTCGTTAACATTGTCACTGTCGCTGTTCTAGCTAGTTTCCTGCATGAGTACATATTCATTTAACCTTCGTTAGATAGTAAGCAAAGAAAGTCTTTGTACAATCTCCATCGACAGACATTGAATCATCACACCAAAAAGAAAGGAAATTAAAAGCAAGAAGACTTTATATATCTCTCTACATATCCAAAAGCTATCTCAAAATTGGTCACTGCAAGAGATGAAAACTGAAGATTCACATAAAAAAAAAGATTTCAACTTTTTAAAATTCTTAATTCAAAATTTACACGAGACTCCTCAATCAAGAACAAAAAAAGAAACGACACTTTTTATCCTAAAGGAAATATGCAAAATGAAGATTCTTTCTCATTGTTGTCGTCTCTTTGCTTCAAGAACAGCTGCTTCTTTCAAAGTATCAGCAGAGTCAGTGTTCATGTTGAGTTTAGCTAATGCCACAGACTGCAAGTAGAAGGCAGTTGGCCAATCAGGGAGCACTCCCTGTGCATTCATCCCATCGAGTAGGGCTCGTTCGGGCTCATTGCAGAATAGAAAGCATAGACTACGCCTCGCATAAACACTTGGGTACACCGTTCTTCTACCCTCAACAAACTGTCGACAGAAAAGAGAAACAGAGTTAAAAATAGAAATTCTACTAATATGCATGCTAAAAGGCAGATAGTGTTAACTACCTGAGTATAACAGGCGATGGCGGTTTTGAAGTCTTGCTCTACGAAGGCTTGATCACCATTTTTTCTAACCTCTTGAAGATCTTTCATCTCTTGTATCCATTCTTCGAAAGAGAACTTAGTTCATAAAACAACCAAAAATAGTAAGCCACTTATAATGCAAAATTAGTTCCATAATCATGTTTAATTTGATGAGTTTGGTTACCTCAGTCATGACATCCTTGTCATCTTCATATTCTGACATCACCAAGATTTTATGAATAGATGCAAGGTCCATTCTCGAACACGCTTCTCCGAAGGGTGAAAGAGGACTTGACGGTGATGCCTCCTTCTGCTGGTTTGTTATATCAGTTATTTCATGAGATGGAACCTAAAAGCAGGAAGATTAGCTTTAACATGAATGCGAGAAAAAAACCAAGAAGTGCAATTAGGGATAAAATACACTCCTTACTTCTGTTTGACTTTGCAAGGTTTCAAGTGTTGCAACAAGATCTTTTGTGTTGGGACTCTCTTGATCCTCGTTCTGCAAACATTGAGAGGCAAGGTTGAAAACTTCGGTAGCTTCTTCTATGGAGAACTTCCCCTTCAGGTATGGATCCATCAACTTAAAAACATTCTTTCGATGTATCATTTCAGGAGCCTAGAAGCAGGAGAATTAAAACTAAATTAGTCAGCTTATATGTGGCTTGTGTTGCAAGAAATTGACAATGCTAGATAACCTTATAGTTACAGTCACAAAAGTCAAGACGCATGGTTGATCCACACAACTAAGAAAGCAAGAGAGGACTTGAGTGTAATCACTTACATGGCTTGGAGGAATTTGCTTTCCACTTAGCAGATTCACAAGGACAGTACCAAATCTGTATGTAACATTTTCAGGGTTCACACTTCCTGTAATGAGAATAGAGAACATCACATTCTGATAATAATAATAATCTAAATAGAGAAATATTAATTGATTACCTGTTGTTGTTTGACCATCATTGATCTCCTTCACCAAGCCGAAACAGGAAAGACATGCATCACCATCCTTCAATGTCCATTAAACAATACTAACATTTCAGCATCCATAAACCACACGAGAAGGCATATGCATGAAATTTTTTTTCTTATATACCTTATCAAATAGAATCTTGTAAGCACTTAAATTATTGTACGATGCAAAGCCTGAGGTGTTGCAATAGTCCAAGGCTTCTGCTACACAATAGGCTACTCTCAACCTCATAGACCAATCCATGGTTTGATTTTTCCCTGTGATCCAAAACAAAAAAAAATGCTAGCAAGTTCTGATTCAATAGGTTTCTAAAAGCATATATATATATATATATATATACATTGATACCATCAATAGCACACATCATGTCATATAAACCAACAATGCAACCTCTCCTTCCTCAGATCCACAAAACATAAAATGTGAAATAAAACAAAGATATGAATAAGATGAATCATACGCTGGAATAAACGCTTAGCAAGAGTATCATTCGGCATGTAATCTGAAACAAGAAACCTTTTATCTCCATCACAGCAATATCCAATCAAATTGACAAGTCTCTTGTGTCTTAACTTCCCCACTTTTCGTGCCTCTTCCTGACAACGACCAGAGAAACATAATCAAAATAAATCAATAACCGTCACAAAATACTGATAAGCATTTTCAGACAAATAAAGGGTACGTACCACAAATTGGTTAGGATCAGACCAAGCCATGTTATTAAATCTCTTTATTGCGATGCATACACCGTTCGGCAAACGGCCCTTATAGACAATATCGGAGGTTTGTTCTGAAACGATATTTTCTGGACTAAAATGTTTGGTTGCCATCTTGAGATCAGAGAAAGAGAACTTTGTTAATGGCGGATCTTCTCCTCCGCCGTTTCTGGGTTCGGAAGAAGAAGCATCGGTCGTATGGTCTTGAAGAGGATCTACTGTGGAAGGCAATGAGTAACAACAACCCATAATATTCTTCAGCGAGCAAAAGAAGAGTTTCATAAGTATTCCTTATTGTTCATTTGATTCCTTGTTTAGTCTTTGGTGTCGTTTGACTCCGAGGCTTTAGTGTCTCTTTGTTGCCAAGACAAAGAATCTGATTTTATTGCAATATGACCATTATTCTCGTGCCAAAAATAGAAGACCTTCTTTCTTTTTTGTCACTAGGGTTTCTTAATTCTTATTTTTTACTAGATGAATTTCCGGATTATGCACGCTTTTTTACTAGGGTTTCCGTAAATTTTTTGTTCTAAGATATTTATTTCAAATATTTTAAATTAAAATTCTATTAGTATTTATATATTTCGACCAATTTTTCAACTTACAAGAATTTTTTTATTCGCTTTGAGATGAAAATATCAATGTTAATTCTTATGTTGCCTTTTTGAGATGTATTTATGGATGTGTAGAATTGTAACTAAACTTTGAAAGTCATTCAAAATGTAGTAAATAGGATATGAATAAATGTTATGACTATTAAAAAATTTAACAAATAAAGTAACCTTATAAATACAAAAAATGAAAAGTTTGATTTTCTTTTTATTTCCAAAATATTATAAGGTAACCTTATAAATGTAAATAATTAAATTTTTAGGGTCAGGATTTTGTTTTAGAACATTTAGTTTTAGATTTTACGATTAAATATTATTAATTTTTTATTCTATTTACTTATTATTCAACATATTCTATTTAAGTAAATATTCTATAATAGTTTTAGATTTTACGATTAAATATTATTAATTTACTTATTCTATTTTCAAAAAGGGTCATAGTTTTCAACAGATTAAATATATATATATTATATAACATATTCAGACTAATTTAGTTTTTAATTTAGTTTAATATAATAAAAAATTAATTTAGTTTTAGATTTTACGATTAAATATTATTAATTTTTT